>JAJONR010005937.1:0-48224 GCA_029582245.1 Solanum etuberosum | reverse complement strand
CAGAGGTATAAAGGCATGACTGGCGTGATCACTAAAATGATGCCCACAGAGGGGACTTACAACCTACGGGGCACGTAGTTCTGGGACTATGAGGGTACGCTGGAACCCTAGTCCACTCGGTATTAAGCTACTCCCGATTGATGATGAAATTAACAAATTATGACTGAATGTTGTAAAACATGGATAACTCGATGTTCTGACATGAATACTCTGAGAAGGCAATATTTATATCTGAAAATATGACATTCGTAAACAGAAGCATGTATATAACTGAAATAACTGGCCTAGCATGTGTAATTCATGAACTAAAGGAACTACATAGCTAGGGTTCTGAATTTCATGCAATAAACTAAGCAACAACATGATAATCTGATTTGGATCATTCTAACAGCTAAAACCCAACAATTTCTAACATTCAAGAAACCCTAGGTCTAGATAATATCAAGGCAATCAAGATTCTGACTGAATTCTAGGGACCTAATGGGCGAACGAAACCCACTAGTGAAATCCCACATACCTGGTGATGAATTTCACGGAGAAATCTATCGATTTCGGGGCTGGAACTGATGGAATCCTGTTGTGTTCTTGAACTAGGGTTCTTGACCTCTTTCTCCTCTTACGCTCTAATTTTTCTATGTTTTGATGAATGATCTGACTTAGGTATCTTCTAGTTATGTTTCTAGGCTAAAACTGGCAAAAATTAAGTAGTTTAGGGTTTAAACGACGTAGTTTAGGGTCCAACGCATAAGAAAAAGACCAAAAGACCCCTGACTTAACTGTTGTCGGGGCCAACCGATGGACCAGACCCATGGACCGTGGATTGACCGATGGTCCGTGCTTTTCGGCCGTCGTTCGCGACTGGGGATGGAAACTGGGGCATCGATCCACGGAGCTGGACCACAGTCCGTGGCCTGACCTACGGTCCGTGAGTCCGGCCGTGGGTCGTACCTTAGATGAATTTTTCAGAGTTTTCGGGGGAGGGTTGCAGATGGCCTCCCATGGACCACCAGCACGGACCGTAGGGTGACCTACGGTCCGTGGGTGGCAACCGTGGGTTGCACCTGCAACTGCTGAAAATCTGTATTTTGGTAGTTCTAGCATACGGGGTGTTACAATGAGAGTTGGGTATTTGAGAGAGTGAGAGGGTTTGGGTAGAATTAGGAGTTGAAAGGTAGTTCTAGGTATTAAAATTATTGTCAAAACAACATAGTATAGGTTTTAAATACATAGGAAAAGACTCAAATACCCTTAAGAATTAACTATTGGAAGTGACCTATGGTTGGGACCTGTATCTTGTAGATCTTTCTAGGGTCCGTACTGGTCAACTATAGAACCAACTTCAGAAACCCAAACTTCAGTTTACTTGCCACAAAATCATCTTACGATCCTTCATTTATTGTATAGTGTGTAGACCCCTTCCGTAGAACCCTACATTCCAATAATTCAAGATCCCTTTGACGGGTGCTTTCTACAACCCGTGAAACCACATAAGACAAGTCAAATCCTTCCATAGGTCTGGAGTCTTAAATCAAATCTTTGCATCAACTATACGAGTCATTTTTATGACTCGTCAAAATTCCAATGACTTGTCTTGTCAAGTCGTAGGTCAAACTTCAGAAATATGAATTTTCCCAAAACTTATCTCAAGTTCTACGACTCACCTTCTACGGCCTGTAAGCCCTTTTGTAGTCCATAGATGGGATTTGTCGATCAAAGTACTAGTGCCAAAAACATAATTTTCCCTTTTCAATCAAACTTTCCAATTTTTGATGTGTTACAATATCTCCTCCTTGGAACATTCATCCACGAATGAAAGTCAAGCTAGAATGATTAGAGTAGGAGAGAAACAAACATCCCAACATCAATGCAATTCTCATCATAATGCACATAAACATGGAGAATCACCCAAACTAAATCATAACATCAAAAAACAAGTTTTTTATGAGCATTCATGCATATTGAAACATGAGAATGACTAAAATATATGAATCTGAAAGAATGAACCATGAGAAACTAATACCTCAAGCTGGAATAGGAGCGTATGTAAAGAGTTGAGGATATCGAGACACCATATTGGTTTCGGCCTCCCAACTACAACCCTCAACTAATTAACTGCTCCAAAGAAGTTTCACAGAAGCAACTCCTTTATTTCTCAACTTCCGAACTTGACGGTCTAAAACTCAACCAAAACCTCTTCATAAGAAAGATTTTCTTTAACTCCCAAATTTTCTAAAGGCACTAAGGATGTCAGATCTCCAACACACTTTCTCAACAAAGAGATATAGAATACAAGATGTACCAATGCTAAGTCACTAGGTAACTCTAACACATAACCAACTTTACCAATACACCCAAAATCTTATATGGGCCCACATATCGGGGACTAATCTTACCTCTCTTTCCATACCACATGACACCCTTGGTAGGATAGATTTTCAAATAATCCCAATAATCAACTTTAAACTCAAGCTCTCTTCTTCTAACATTTGTATAAGATTTTGACGACTGTGAGCCATGTCAACCTTTCCCAAATAAGTCGAACATATTCATAGCCTCATGCACCAACTCGGGCCCTATCAAAGTGACTCACCAACTTCAAACCAACAAATAGGAGAACTACACCTCCTACCATAAAGAGCATCAAACGGGACCATCCAAATACTAGAATAATAGTTATTATTATAAGCATTCGATTAAAGGCAAATGGTCATCCCAATCACCCTTCATATTAATAAAGCAAGCTCTTAAAATTTCTTTTATGGTCCAGATAGTACTCTCAACTTGTCCGTTAGTTTAAGGGTGGAAAGTCGTGCTAAATTTCACTTGAGTGCCAAGACCTTTCTGAAATGACTTTCAAAATAGAGACATAACATGAGTACCATGATAGGATATAATAGATAAGGTTAGTAAATTTTACCTTACCATATCCTAAATATAAAGCTTGGCATACTCCTCGAAAGAAAATGAAGTCTTTACAAGTACAAAGTGAGTCTATTTCGTCATTTGGTCCACAATTACCAAAATCGAGTCAAACTAAAGATGAGTACGAGGTAAACCTATAATGAAGTGCACATTCAAATATTCCCACTTCCAAGTAGGAATGCTAATATTTTGACTGAAATCACTCAGTTTGTGATGCTCAACTTTCACTTGTTTATACTTTGGACATTAAGCCACAAATTCCACAATATTGTTCTTCATCTCATTCCACCAATAGACCTTCCACGAGTTGCGGTACATCTTGGTGGCTCCAGGGTGAATAGAATACTGAGAACTGTGAGCTTATGTAAAATTATGATTTCTCAACTCATCAATATTTGGAACACATAAACGACCTTGATATGAAAGGACACCATCTCCCCCTTGGGAGAAAACCTCAATGGCTTTTTAAGAAACCAACTTCTTTAAATCCACCATATCTTGATCAATATCTCTCTTATATTTCACATATTATACAAGAGATTATTCAAAAAAATTGAACAATGGCTCCACCTTCATTGAAATCAACCAAATGAACACCTAATCCTACCAATCTATGAACATAACAAGCCAACTCCTTCTTACAGTCCTCAACATGAGCAACACTGCCCAGCGATAGTTGATTAAGAGCCTACACTACCACATTCATTTTACATGTAGGATAGAGAATAGTCATGTCATAATCATTCAATAACTCAAGACATCTCCTTCGGTGAAGATTCAAATCCTTTTGAGTGAAAACATATTTCAATCGCTTGTGGTTGATAAACACATCTACATGAAAACCATATAAGTAATGCCTCCAAATATTTAGAGAAAACACTATCGTCGCTAACTCTAAATCATGAGTTGGATAATTCTTTTCTTGCACCTTCAATTGCCTTGAAGCATAAGCAGTAACCTTTCCACGTTGCATCAAAACATAATCAAGACCAATCCGTAAAGCATCACAATACACTACAAAACCATGTAATCCTTCTGGTAACATCTAAATAGGGGTTTAATTGAGTCTATCTTTCATCTATTTGAAACTCTTCTCACAAGCTTCCAACCATAGGAATTTTACATTATTTTGAGTCTATGTCATCAAAAGCAAAGCAATAGAGGAAAATCCTTCCACAAACCTTCTATAGTAACAAGCCAACCTTAAGAAACTCCTTATATTTTAAGTAGACAAAGGTCTTGGCCAAATCATAACCACCTCAATTTTCTTAGGATCAACTTAAATACCATCACATGAGATAATATGGCCAAGGAAATAAACATACCTCAACCAAAATTAAAATTTGCTAAACTTAGCATACAATTCCCCATCCTTGAGAATTTGCAACACAATCTTCAAATTCTCATGTTCATCCTCACTCCGAGAGTAAATCAAAATATCATCAATAAATACAATTATAAACATGTCAAGATCTTGCTTGAAGACCCTATTCATCAAATCTATAAATACCGTCGGGGCATTATTCAACCCAAAATACATCACCAAACAATCATAATGACCATACCAGGTTCATAAAGCAATCTCCAAAATGTCATTTTCCTTCAACCTTAATTGGTGATAACCCTACTGAAGGTCAATCTGAGAGAAGTAACTCACTCCTTGGAGTTGATCAAACAAATCATCAATCATTGGAATATGATACTTATTCTTGATGGTAATCTTATTCAATTTCTAATATCCAATGCACATTCGGAAGGAACCATCATTCTTTCGACCAAACAATACCGAACCACCCTATGATGAGATACATGGTCTAATAAATCCTTTATCCAATAAGACTTTCAATTGATCCTTTAACTCCTTAAGTTCTGGCAAGGCCATTTGGTAAGGAGTAAAAGAGATAGGTTGCCTATCTGGGAGAAGGTCAATACCAAAGTTTATTTCCCTTTCGGGAAGAATATGTCACGACCTAAAGTATATCCTAGGAGTAACATGGCAGATAGGACCGTGAGAAGCCCTACAAAATCCACTTAGAAAGAATCATACAAGATAAAAATAATTTAATGAATTCAAGAGACAATCTTATATCCTAAAGAGTTTGACAAAATTAGAAGTCTAACATAAGTCTCAAAGCCATCTAATACATCATAAGGGAAGTAATTATGACGTAACCCATACATAACATACAAAGTCTGAAAGCTGAAATACAAAAAGTCTTGGTCCTCAAAACATGAGGACTCACCAATCTTCACAAGACCAAAGGGATCAACTAGCCACAAGTATGGGAGGTAGGAGTGTCGGACCCTACATTAGTGAAACAATGTAGGCACAAGTCTTCATTAGTACATGAAAGTATGATATCAATGAATATGAGTTATGAAATCATGCTAAAGGACTTTACATGATGCAATGAAAAAGCTAAATCAAAAGATAATCTGTTAGAAAACATAAATACTTTAGAAAGGAACGTTAGTTCATTATTTTGGAAAGTTTGCAATTAACTGACATAGACCATGTGAGCTATATCATGGAATTCAATGTGTATCTCAAACCAAAAAGAGATGTTCTTACTTGATAGCGTAAGAACCATAAACTTGAGCTAAAATGGATCCACTGGCTAATTTCTATCTAAGATAACCTATGGTGGCACATAGTTAGAGGATAGAGAGATTGCAACTAGAAACACGACCTCTATTAACAAGAGAGTTCCCATCTCAATATCATTTCGGTGCTAAGCATAAATCCCACTGAATAGTCATTAATAATATGCATCTTGTTTTCCATGGAAAGACACAATTATGTAACAAATCCAGGCTAGAGTTCATTTAGAATAGCTCCTAAATCTTGATTCAACTTAGGTGAGAAAACCTTTCAAACCTATGAATCCTTTATGTGAGGATAATCTTTCACCACCACAACAACAACAACAACATCGATGCTTTACGTTCAAGCCAACCCTAAATCATTTATATCAATTCCATTAAAAGAACATGCATATCTTTATAAATTCATCTTCCATAGTTCATAAGCTTAATCATGTGTTCGTAGTATAAATTTCATGGGTCATGCATGGATTCATATGATTTCGACTTTAAAACATACAATTACTTCAATTCATGCATAAATAGATAGAAACAATCATTTGATCAAGATTGAAAAGAACCCACGAAGATCGAATAAAGTCCTAACTTGAATTCAGAATCTATATTTAAAAAATTAGAGATTTTAAGAAGCCTATGGAGGAAAGGAATCCCTAGGTGACTACTAACATTCCTTGATGTTAAAAGCCCCAAAAGAATGGAGCATTGGAGACTTGAAATTGAATCCTAGCTTTTTCTTCTTCCTTAGGTTGAGAGGAATTAAAGTAGTGAATTTTGTTAGGTTTAAGTAAATTAGGAGAATGGGGTTAAAGTGGGTAAATTTAGGATGCAAAGGCTTTTTATAGGGGTTAGAGTAGGAGGCAAAACGACATAGTTTTGATTTAAAATGAATAGGGAAAAGACTTAAAATCCCCTTAAAATAACTACCGAACTGCTCTACAGGTAGACCTACAGAATGTAGAATTTTCTACGGTCCGTACTTGTCAACCGTAGACCAAGTAATGGGACCTAAAATTTATCCAACATTGATGGAACCCTTCTATGGTATGTACGACTTCTTATGGTCCATAGACCATAACTGTAGAGCTAAACTTGGACTTCAAAATTTCACTAAGTCTGAATTGTGTCTCGGACCATGTCTCTGACTGGTAGATTGATTGACGAACCATCTTGGTGAACCGTAGAAAAGGTACAGGGATTTGATTTTGGAAAATTTATTTTCCCCCTTCCTACGGTTGAAATTTATGGCCTGTAGAAGCTTCTACGATCCGTAGATGGGAACCGTATTCACAACTGGCAACCTTAAAAAATTATTTTCCTTCTTTTCTAAATCTGAGGTATTATAATATCTTCACCTTGGAAACATTCGTCCTTGAATTGAACTCAACACAACACTAGGAGGGGTAGGGGAGGAGACCAAACAACCCAACAATAATACAACTTCATCAACAACACATAACCAAGAAGAATTATCAACTCCAAGCTAAAACATGTTCGAAAGATGATTTCATAAGGCATACATACTCTAATGCACATAAACATGGAGAAACAATCAAGTTAACTAATTTTCTCAAAAATCAAGTATTCATGAGTATGCATGCATGAGGAAATATGAGAACAATTAAGACACATAAAACCAAAAAGGATGAACCTTAAGGAGCTAAATACCTCAAGCTAGAGTAGATTGGAAGGAAAGAGATGGGGATAACGTGACATCATATCGGCCTCGGCGTCCCAAGTAGCACCCTCAAACCTTTGATTCCTCCACAACACTTTTATGGATGGAACTTTCTTATGTCTCATCTTTTTAATATGCTGGTCCAAAATCTCAAGCGGAACATCTTCATAAGAAATGCTTTCCCTTATACCAAATTTCTCCAATGGTACAATTCATATCGGATCACCAACACATTTCTTCAACAAGGAGACATGGAAAACTGGATGCACCGATGCTAAATCATTAGGCAAATCAAGTTCATAAGATACTTTACCAATACGCCTCAAAATCTGATATGGGCCCACATAACATGACTAAGCTTCCCCTTCTTTAAAAATCTCATCACACCCTTCATGGGTAAAATTTTCATGTAGACCCAATCATTTATAACAAATTTACGATCTAGAATTCTAACATCGGCATAAGACTTTTGTCGATTTTGATCCATTTTCAACCTTTCTCGAATAAGCCAAACTTTCTCTAAATCCTCATGAATCGATTTGGGACCTTTCAAAGAAATCTCACAAACTTTAAACCAACCAATAGCATATCTACACCTCCTACCATAAAGAGCCTCAAATGGAGCCATGCCGATGCTTGAATGATAGCTATTATTATAAACAAACTCAATCGAAGGCAAATGATCAACCCAATTACCCCAGTACGCTCTACTTTCCTATCGGTTTGAGGATGAAAGGTCGTACTAAGCTTAACACGATTTCCAAGATCCTTTTGGATGATTTTGAAAATTGAGAAGTGAAATGGGTACAACGATCGAAGATAATGGATAGGGGCACTCCATGGAACCTAACTATTTCCCTAAAATAAAACTTAGAATAGTCCTCCGCCGAATAAAAAACCTTGATGGGAATGAAATGAGTAAACTTCTGCATGCGATCTACACTAAACTAAATTAAATCATGTTGCTGCCAGGTGCAGGGTAAACCAAAAATCTTCCTACTTCCAAGCTGGAATAATGATATCTTGGGACGAACCTCCCACCTTTTGATTCTTGACTTTCACTTGTTGACAATTAGGACACTTAGCCACAAAATCTACAATATTCTTCTTCATCCGATTCCCACAATAGACCTCCCGCAAGTCATGGTACATCTTTGTGGCTCCCGGGTGAATGGAATATCGAGAACTATAGGCTTCTAATATGATCTGATCTCTCAAATCATCAACATTGGGAACACACAACTACCTTGATATCGAAGCACACCATCTCCACCTTGGGAGAAAGCCTAAATGGACTTTTAAAGTATCGTTTCCTTCTAGTCAACAAAAATCGGATCAAGACCTTGCTTAAATTTCACATACGACACAAAAGACAATTCTGAACAATTATGAACACTAACACCGCCTTCATTATAATCAATCAACCAAACACCCAATTGGGCCAATCCATGAATATAACGAACTAACTCCTTTTTATCTTCCTCAATGGGAGCAACACTACACATTGATAATCGACTAAGAGCATCCACAACCACATTCACCATACCGAGGTGATAAAGAACACTCATGTCGAAATCCTTTAGTAACTCAAGACACCTCCTGGGGTGAAGATTTAGATCCTTTTGCTTGAACACGCATTGCAAACTCTTGTGGTCGGTAAAGTCATCAATTTGAACACCATATAACTAATGCCTCCAAATCTTTAAGGCAAACACAACCGCCGCTAGCTACCAATCATGGGTAGGATAGATCTTTTCATGAACATTGAGTTGCCTTGAAGCATAATCAATAACCTTCCCATTTTTCATAAGAACACACCCTAATCATATCATTGAGGCATCACAATAATCAACAAACCCATCGAATCTCTCCTGTAAAGTCAACAATAGTGTAGAGGTAAGTCTATCTTTCAACTCTTGGAAACTCTTCTCACATGCTTCTGACCAGAAGAACTTGACTTTATTTTGGGTCAGTGCCTTTAATGGAGAGGCAATCGTAAAAAAAACCCTTCAACAAATATTCTATAATAACCAGCAAAACCCAAGAAACTTCGAATATCCGAAGGGGATAGAGGTCTAGGACAACTCTTAACCGGGTCTGTATTCTTAATATCTATTTCAATACCCTTACAAGAAACAATGAGACCAAGAAAAGCCATGGATCTCAATTAAAACTCGCATATACTAAACTTTGCAAACAGTTGCTGGTCCTTGAGAACTTGAAACACAATCCTCAAATGATCGATGTGCTCATACTTACTCCTTGAATAAATAAAATGTCATCGATAAACACAATCACAAACATAACTAGATATTGTCTAAACACTTTATTCATCAAGTCCATCAATACGGCTGGAGCATTAGTCAAACAAAATGAAATTATCATAAACTCAAAATGACCATACCCAGTTTGAAAAGTTGTCTTTGGAGTGTCATCTTCTTCCACCCTCAATTCGTGATAACCCAACTGAAGGTTGATCTTAGAGAAGTAACTCACTCATTTGAGTTGGTCAAACAAATCATCTATCTTTGAAAAAGGATACTTATGCTTTATGGTAATCTTGTTCAATTACTCGTAGTCAATACACATATGACGTGAACCATATTTATTTTGAACAAAAAAATTGGAGTACCCCATGGAGAGATACTTGATCAGATGAAACCCTTATCTAAAAAGTCCTTCAATTGCTCTTTCAATTCCTTAAGTTCTGTCGGAGCCATACAATGAGGAAGGATAAAGATAGGTTGAATATCTAGAAGAAGGACAATACCACAGTCTATTTCCCTTTTAGGAGGAACACCGGGTAGATCAACAGGAAACACTTACAGAACCTCATAAACAATTGGGACCGACTCCTGAGTAGGGGTTTCAGAATCCGTATCCATAACCCAAACTACATCATATATTCAACCCTTGAAGATAATTTTTCTAGCTATAAGAAAAGAAACAAACTGACCCTTAGGTATAGAATTTCTCTTTCTCCACTCTAGGACGAGCTCATTCGGAAATTGAAACTTGACCACTAGGGTTCTACAATCAATAGAAGCATAACAAGAATGCATCCAATCCATACCAAGAACGATATCAAAATATAACATATCAAGCTCTACAATAATAATATGAGTTACTCTATGGGATAAAGAGACGAGACAATTTCTATAAACTCTCTTAGCCACAATATATTCACCAATACGAGTAGAGATAGAAGACAGATTTAACAACACATTCAAAGAAATATTAAATCTCATATCCACATGTGGCGTCATAAAAGACAAGGTAGGACCGGGATCAAGCAACATATAAACATCAAGATAAAAGACTTTCAACATACCGGTAACTACATCGAGAGAACCCTCTTGTTCAAGACGAGTTCTAAATGCATAAAATTTGTTTTGATTTGGACCATTTGAACCTAAACAACTAGGCAGAGCTTTCCTACCTTCTCTTCCCTTCGTAGTAAGTGATGGAAAATCCCTTATCTTGTGACTACTCTTACCACAACCAAAGCAACCATTTGTACAGGCCAAGCATTTACCCTAATTCTTTCTTCCACATCTAGCATAGGTAGATAATGAAGATCCACAACCATTTCCTCCTTGAGGCTAAGGGATAGACACCCTCTCTTTATTGAACTTAGTAGGCGGATCATTAGAGAAACCTTCACTGGAACCTTTGTTTGAACTTAGAACGCCCATGTTCATCGGCCGTTTAATGTGGAAAGACACTATCACCGATCTTTGCTCTCTTTTCCTTCCTATTCTTTACCTTAAGTTTCACCTCTTCAATTTATTGAGCATGCACCATTAGATGATAAATGTCCATTTCACTGATGAATATGGCGGTATGACATTCTTTAACTACCATATCGGATACTCACAAACAAACTTGCTCATTCTTGCCCTAGGATCGACAACCATAGTAGGAGCATATCTAGAAAATTGCATGAACTTTAAGGCATACTTCCTCCCACTTATATTTCCTTGATGAATGTTAACGAATTCAAGTACCTTTGCCTCCTTCATCTCAAGAGGAAATAACCTATCAAGGAAAGCAACCTTAAACTTTTTCTAATCAAGAGGACCCGCATCAACCGCCCTCTCTTCCTTCCATTGGTTGAATGAAACTTGAGCAACACCCTTAAGTTGATAAGCAACCAATTAAGCCTTTTCCACCAGCGTCACTCCTATGATCATCAACACCTTGTATACCTCATCAATAAACTCTTGAGGATATTCCTCAACCTTGGAACCATGAAACTTTGAGGGATTCATCTTAATGATGTCCCTCACTCTAGTTGCTAGCGTACCCACATTTGGGTTCACGGGGACTACACACTCCCTATTGGCTTGGGTCATCATAACTTGAGCCAAAACTTGAAAAGCAGACCTAAACTCAACATCAGTCACTTGTTTGGCTAAAGGGTTGGCTGGAACCTGTGGAGCTTCTTGAGGATCTTGAGGACCCTCTCGTTCCACATTCACATTCAAATTCCTCTTAAGGTAAGCTCTTCGAGGGGCCATATACCAGATAAGGATTAGGAGACAGAAATATAAAGTTAAACTATATCATACGACTTTAGAGTAATGAAAGAAGTTGAATTTCCCAAACATCTTATAGCTTCTTATTCATAAATGTGCTGCTCTTCACACTTGTTAACAAGACTCTACTCGATATGGCTTATGAGACATCCTAGGGCCTTTCAAAACCATGTTCTCTATATACTAAATTTTTCTCGACCTAAAGTATATCGTAGGGGTAACATGGCTTATAGGACCTGAGAGGCCCTACACAAGCCACTTAGCATACATCATACAAGACAACAAAATTTTAAGGAATTCAAGAGACTGTCTTATATCATAAAGAGTTTGACAAAAGTGGAAATCTAACATAAGTCTCAAAGCCATACAATAAATCATAAGGAAAGTGATTGGGACGTAACACATACATCACACAAAAAAGATAAAAGTGAAATACAAAAAGCAATAAAAGTGTTTTGGTCCTCGGAACATGAAGACTCACCAATCTTCACAAGGCCAAAGGTATCAACTAGCCACGAGTATTGGAGGTAGGAGCGTCAGACCCTATATTAGTGAAAAATATATGCACAAGTATGCATTAATACATGGAATGTACTAAGTATGATAGCAATGCATAAGAGTTATGAAATAATGATAAAAATGATTTTTCATGACATGCAATGACCAAGCTAAATCATAAGATAACATGTTAGAAAATATATATCATAATCATGGTCAATACAAGCTAAACATCTTTTAAACACATTAGAGATACTTTAGAAAGTAACCTTAGCTCATTATTGTGGGTAGTTTGCCATGAACCAACATAGACCACCTGAGCTATAACATAGAATCTAATGTCTATCCCACACCAAAAAGAGTTGTCCTTACTTTCTAAGGTAAGAACCATAAACTTGAGCTGAAGTGGACCCACTAGCTAATGTCTATCTAAGATAGCCTATGGTGAAACATAGTTATGGGATTGGGAGATCGCTACTAGAAACTCGATCTTTACTAACGGGAGAGTTCCCATCTCATTATCCTCTTGGTGCTACGCATAAATCCTATGAATAGTCATTAATAATATTCATCTTATTATCCATGGAAAGACATAATTAAGTAATCAATACAAGCTAGAGTTCATTTAGAATAGCTCCTAAATGTTGATTCAACTTAGGTGAGAAAACCACTATGTGAGGATAACCATTCACAACATTAACAACACCGATGGTTTACTCTCAAAGCAATCTTAAATCATTTACATCAATTCCATAGAAAGAACATGCATATCTTCATAAATTAATATTCTATAGTTCATAAGCTTAATCATGTATTCATTGTCTAAAACTCATTGGTCATGCATGGTTTCATACAATTTGAACTTAAAAACATACAACTACTTGAATTCATGCATAAATAAATTGAAAACAGTCAATTTCATTAAAAGAACCCATGAAGATTGAATAAAGGCCTAACTTGAATTGGGAATCTATATTTAGAAAATTGGAGACTTTAAGATCCCTGTGGAGAAAATGACTCCATAGGTGAATACTAACATACCTTGATATTAAAATTCCAAAAGAATGTATGATTGGAGACTTGAAATGGAATCCTAGCTTCTTCTTCTTTTTCCTTAGGTTGAGAGTAATTTAGGGAGTGAATTAGGTTAGGTTAAGGGAAATTTGGAGAATGGGGTTAAAGTGGGCAGTTTTAGGATCCAAAAGTTTTATATAGGTCTTAGGGTAGGAGGTAGAACGATGTAGTTTTCATTTTAAATGATAAGGGAAAAGACTTTAAAAAAACCCTTAAAATAATTGTTGAACTGGTCTACAAGTCATTTTACAGTCCGTACTAGTCATCCATAGACCAAGAAATGGACCTTAAAATTTACCCAACTTTGACGGAACCCTTCTACGGTCCGTAGGAATTCCTATGGTCTGTAGACACTAACCATAAAACTCTACTTGGACTTCAAATTTTCACTAAGTCTTGATTGTTTCTACAGGCCCTATCTACAACTCATATATTGATTGACAAACCGTCCTGGTGGACCGTACAGAAGGTACTAGGACTTCATTTTGGAAAATTTATTTTCTCCCTTCCTATGGTTGCCATCTATGGCCCGTAGAAGCTTCTACGGTCCATAGATAGGAAGCTTATACATAGCGTGCAGCCCAAAATATTCTTTTTTCTTATCAAAATCTGAGGTGTTACAAAATACCAGGAAGATCATCGAGAAACACTTCCGGAAACTCATTTACAATCGGAACTGACTAAAGTGTAGGGGGTTTGGAATCTATATCCCTAACCTGAAGAACATGGTAAATGCAACCCTTAGAAATATTTTTTCTAGTTTTTAGGAAAGACATGAACTAGCCCTTAAGAACATAATTTTTCCCTTCCCATGACATGATACGTTCATTCCGAACCTTGAATGTGAATAATCGGGTGCTACATTCTATGGAAGCATAACATACTTGATGCCAATTCATCCCAAGAATAATATCAAAATTTAATATATCAATATCTACAATATCAACATGAGTGACACTGTGAGAAACATAAATAGGGAAATTTCTATGAACTGTTTTAGCAACAATAAATCACGAACGCCAATAGACATGAAAGAGATTAGGAAGGATTTAGGGACCATGTCCTTTATCGCCCTAGTATATACCCTAATATATACCAATGTGACACCTTTCGCCTTCAAACACCTCTAGAGGATATCTCTCGATACTTTGGCATATGCCTTTTCAAGATCAATGAATGAAGGGTGATATTTCCTGGCACCCTATGAGATCTCTATTATAAGTGTTGCACGCTTCACACCAATAATGAAGACTCTACTAGATATGATTTCATAAATATCCTTGGAATTTTGAAATTAATTCTCTAATACTATATTTCTCATGCCCTACGTTTTCACCCTAGGCAAGACAAGTACAATGTCATTACTGTCTCGAGTGTACGCTTAGTTATAATACTATTACTTGTACTTAAAGATAAGTAGAAGCACTAAAGTGTAAGTTAAGAACTTTAAACTATTGAAATAAAGTAGAAAAATATACTTTTGAAAATATACATGATTAAATTCATACTCAACTAACTATTTTGTTTGTGAAGCCTCTAAAACTCAATAAGAAGTACAGTCGATTGTGGCACGACCTCCGATCTACCTTTTGGTAATCAACCAACTACTAACTATGGAGATGTAATAAATATGACTAAGTCTTAATAGCAGGGAGGACTCACCAAAGCTGAGGGAAATGGATCTAACAAAATGTCTCGCATTGTGTCTGAATCCTCGACTCTATATCACATAGTGATACAAATCTGAATGACGTCATTTCATGAAATGTATGATCTGTAAAATAGATTAATTGAAATTGTACTACAACATATAAATATGCACAACTAAACATGAATATCATAGACATTAAGATCATGAAATATCCTAATATTGAAATCTATGAAGCATTACGATTATCGAAATTAATTTGTGCCACTAAAGAACTTAAGCTGAACTTCTAAAACTTAGCAACTGATAGCTAAACTTATTGTTTTCTAATTAAAGATCAATAAGTAGTGAATTTTTTTCAAAACTCTTTGTCACTGGTGGCCTTAGGCCATAATTCATAATTTAAAAAATATATTGTGTTTTTCTGATTTGGAGAGTTTCTTATAACCGACATACCACCATATGAGCACATCATCACTATCATTTTCCTAACTTGGAGACCATCATATATCTTGCAATAATATAGAAAACAACTGAATTATGGATTCATGTTGAGCCTCTTGGACTGAAGGAGGGATAGTCCGAACAACAAACATGTCCCTATGGTACGCTTACATAGTTTAAGGAATATGTGTGATCTGAACCCATATGCCTTATCTATGTTAAATAATCCTCCAAAAACATACTATTTTCTCATAATAATTATCAAACTTGATCTAAAAATAATTTCATGTTCAGGAGCTTTGTGCTTAAAAAATCTTTATAGAACTATTCATGCTGAAACGTTTTGTTCTCTACATCATAAAAATATACTAAACATAGATTTTTAATCAAAATACTAGCTTCTTCATAATTTTGTTTAAAATTCATTGAAGATTTGTGATAACTCATGAAATAAGAACATTCTTTTATATCTCATTTGGATAGGATAATGTTTTAAAACATGTGAAGTAATTATGCACTATGCCCTCAAAAATGAACACCACTCTATTGTGTGTTATCTCCAAGTGTTGTATTGATAACATGCTAATTTTTTTTAGATCTATTGGTATATGCAACACTGCTTATAAATTGGTCACAAAAGTCATTTTCGATAGAATCAAGCTCTCCCTTCAAAAGATCATTGGCCCCCGTCAATTTATCCTTCACACAAATTGGAGTCTTTAATGATTCTATCATTATCAAAGAGTACATCTCCCACATTAGGAAAATGAAAATGAAAGGGAAAATCACCCACATGATTATGAAATTGACCTAGAAAAAAGATTTGATAGACTTGAATGGTCATACATCATGGACATTCTAGCTTTCATTAACTTCCTTCGAAACCTCTCAAAGCTCATCATGTTATATGTTAGTACTAGATCCATTACCAATTACTTCAAACCTTCCATAGATGATAGCTAGGGATATCTCATTTCCCCTACCTATTCATCATGTAGAGATTTTCCAAATCCATAAAGAGTGAGGTTAGAACAAACATTGAACTTCTATGGGTATCTATCTGTTTGGCCCCAAAATTTCTTACCTCTTATTTGTTGATGAAATCAACCTTCTACCTAGGGCCAATGACAAAAACTTCTCCACTCTCAGAGAGTTTAACAGCAAATCTAGCCAACAATTGATTTTTCCAAATTAAAAACCATCTTCTCAGCAAACTATTCAGAAGCTGATAGAACCGCCTTGTCAACTAGTCTTATCGTTAGATCTACGATATTCCTCTGACCAATATATTGGCTTATTTATTTTCAATAAAAGAATTGCAATAATGAATCATGAACTATGACCCTAATTGGAAAGAGTTGGGTGAATTTTTTTATCTTCAATAGAAGGGTGCATTAAATGGATTAACACACCATCTAGGAGGGCTGGGGGCACCGCAAACCTCATTATGTCTCTCTAGCCCTTTCTTATTGTCCCCATCGCACTTGAGCTTTGAATTAAACTTTTTTACCTTTGGTGATAGGTGCAGTTCACTAAACGATGCAATACTCGGTAAAATGAGCATAACATCTTGCTCAAACATCGAATTTAGAAACAATTTTTTGCACTGGAAACTAGGCTCAAAAATCATTAATATGATAGATTATGGTCCACATAATTATTCATATTGAATTTGACCCCTATATGACCTTACATGAACACTTAATTGTTGGGGAAACTTTCAACTCAACTTTGTCATAAAGGTTACTTATGACCTTATATCACATCCAATAAACTTCTAACACTTAAAAAACATTAAGCTTCACATTTTATAACAACAAAAGTGTAACCTAGTTTGGTTGGACTACATCCATAGAAATGGTTAAAAGAATAGCCTAAGTTTTGAAGTGTCACAGTCTTCTTCCAGAATATTGAGATTGAACCTATTGATAAGTATGACTCCCTCCTCAAATTTAAGCAAGATTTATGGAAAATCAAGTTTTGAATAAGTTATTCAATGAGGGTTACTTCAACACCAAATTATTTCATACCACGGTTCTTAATAGAAGGAGGAGGAGGAGGAGGAGGAGGAGGATTATGAGGAAGAGGAAGAATAAAAGGAAGAGGAAGAGGAAAAGCAAGAAGATGAAGAAGAAATAGGATCCTTCCTATCAAAAATAAGGTTGGCGTTAGGAAAAATGATAAAAGTAAGCGCAGTGGGGACATTGACAAGGAGATCACACGCCATATTGGTGCGGCATGGATGAAATGGAGGCTGGCCTCTTGAGTCTTGTGTGATAAATAGTACCACCAAAACTCAGGCAATTTCTATAGAGTGGTGGTTAGACTGACTTTGTTGTATCAGACTGGGTGTTTGCCAGTCAAGAAATTCAATGTTTAGAAGATGTATGTTGAGGAGATGAGGTGGATGTTTTGTCATACTAGGAGGGATATGATAAGAAATGATGATATCTGAGATTTGGTGGGTCTAGCCTCCGTGATCTAAAATATTAAGGAAGTGAGAATAAGATGGTTTGGACATGTGAGGAGGAGAGGCATGGACACACAAGTAAGATGGTGTGAGAGGTTTATTATAGAGGGTATGAAGAGAGATTCAAGTAGGTCGAAGAATTATTAGGAAGAGGTTATAAGATAGGATATGACACAACATCGGGTTACTGATGACATGACCCTAGATAGAAGGGTGTGGAAGACTCGTATTAGGGTAGAAGGGTAGTTGGTAATTGTATAATTATAGTTCTTGGTTTTTTATCATGGTTTATTATTATTTGTTAATAATAATCTATCCTAGTATGTTTTTATTTCATTTCAATTACTACATGATTTTTTTTGTTATTTTGGATACTTTTGCACTATTTCTTTTTTCGATTTTCTCTTCATTGTCTTCTTCTTTACACTGGGATTTGTTGCACTTGAGCTGAAGGAATTTCAATAATAGCCTCTCTACCTCAATGAGGTAGTGGTAAGGTATGCGTACATTCTACCCTCCCTAGATCTCACTTATGGAATTTCACTAGGTATGTTGTTGTTGATTACATTTCTCATTTTTCAACACCCTCTACACCACTTAACACTCGTCATTCCCCACTATTAATATTTCCCCTCCTAATAGACCTAACACTCTTCATAGTGCTTTATCCTAATTTGTATGCCTCTTTGAGGACTTCAAAGATACTTTCAATCCTTCCTTTAAACCCCTTAAGGATCCAGACCTTGATGTTATCCACCCCTTCTATTTCCATAAATATAAGGCTAGTATAATGGATCAATCTATCCCTTTCTATAGGAATATCTTTGAATCATGCGCTATACCTTTATAGATGCACACCACTTTGTTGAGTCTTATAAATAAGTGTAGCAATTCTATTAAGCTGGAAAACATCAGATCTACTTATATCTATAACACTACTTACAAACTGGTCACAAAAATCATTTTCAACAGAATCAACCTTCTCCTTCCAGTGACCATTAGTCCCTGTCTGGCCTATTCTCATTATATCATCATCCATGAGTATACATCACACTTAAAGAAAATAAAAATAAAAAAGGAAACCACCAACATGATCTGAAAAATAGACCTAGAAAAAGAATAGAATGTTCATACATGCTGGACACTTTGACCTTCTTTAACATCCCTCATGACCTCTCCAAGCTTCTCATATATTATGTTAGTACTAGCTTCTTTTTCATTCTATTAAATTGGGAAAGAACTAATTACTTCAACCCTTCTAATATGTGAGTTAGAGAGATCCCATTTTTCTTACCTCTTCATCATGTGTAAAAAGAGACTTATCCAGATCTATGGAGAGTGAGGTTAGACCAAAACTTAAACTCATATGGGTATCTATCCATCCGAATATAAACTTTATTGCCTCTTCTTTATTGATGACGTAACCCTTCTCTCTAGGACAAATAACTAGAACTTCTCCACAATCACCCACACTCATATAGATTCAACAAAAGATCTGGCCAAATCTAAAATCTTCTCAACCAACAATTTAGAGGATGATCATACTTTCTTCTAAACTACTCTCAACATTTGAACTAGACCCGAATTTGATGGATATCTTGGCATTTGATATTCCTTAAAAGAAATGTCATTAATGAATTATGCACTATACTTTTAGTTGGACGAACTTGGATGAATTTTACATCTATAATAGTGCCGGGAGGGGGGGGGTCATGACACAAACCCAATCATGACTCCCCTTATTTAACTTGAAGTCCCCATCACACCCGAGGGTTATACTTTCATACTTCTAATATTTTTTGACAAATGTGGCGCTATCAATAATATGATGCCCAGTAAAATCGGCATCATATCTTGCCTAAATATCGGTTTAACAAGCAATTTATTATATTTGAAACTAGATTCAAATATATTTAATTTGAAAGGTTATGAGTTATGTAGATATTCATATTCTAGGATATATGCTTGTTTGAAGTGGACCTCTGTATGAACATACACAAAAACGTAATCATTAATGAAGTTTTCAACTCGACTTTGTTAGAGGTTCCTTATGACCTCAACTCACATCTAATATATTGTCCCTACTTAGGAATTAACCTTTACACCTAATAATAATAAAAAATTCACCCAATTCAGTCTAACTACATAAATAGAATGGTTCAAGTTATAGTTGAACATTTGAGGTGTTACTGTCATCCTCCAAATTTTTGAGATTATCTTCTCAATAAATATTACTATCTACTAGTATTTGAGTAAGATTTCTGGAAAACTAAATCCAAAATAAATAAGCCCAATGAGGGTGACTCTGTGCTAGATTTCTTCGTACCTTCACTCATACTAGAAAATGAAGAAATAGGATAATTTTTATTAAAAATGAGTTTGGTAACTGGATCAATGATCAAAATGATATTAAGGATTACACTTTTCCTTTTTTCCATACACTCAACATCACTGAACATTCCTCATCCCCACAATTAGTACCTTTCCTCACAATAAGCTCAACAATTTGGATGTCCCTCTAAGGACTTTAAAGATCCTTACAACCCTTAAGTTCCTTAAAATCCTTTAAGTCTCCAGGTCTTGATAGAATCCATCCCTTCTTATGCCATAAGTATAGGGACAATGTAGGGGATAAAGATATCACTTTCTACTAGGATGTATTTGACTCATGCACTATCCTCTTACAGATAAACAACAGTTTGTTGAGTCTTATTCCATTGTGCAACAATGCTAACATGCTAAAAACATCAGATCTATTGGTATCTATAATACTACTCACAAACAGGTCACAAAATCATTTTCAATAGAATCAAGCTCTTCCTTTCAATGATCATTGGTCTTAACCAATCTAGCTTTAACACTATAAGGAGTGCCCTGATAATTCAATCATCATCCATGAGTATATCTCCGACTTCAATAAAAGAAATGTGAAATGGAAAATCACCAACATGATCTAGAAAATAGGCCTAGGAAAAGTACTTGATAGACTTGATTGGTCATACATCATGAACATTCTAACCTTCTTTAACTTTCCTTAAAACCTTTCCAAGCTTATCATGTTCTATGTTAGTCCTAGCTCCATTTTACATTTTTTTAAATGGGGAGAGAACTAGTTCCTTCAACCCTTCTAGATATGTTAGGTAGAGATACCCATTTACCATACCATTTCATCATGTGTTTAAAGTGACTTTCCAAATACGAAGAGAGTAAGGTTAGAGCAGAAATTAAAATCCTATTGGTATCTATCCAGCTGGCCCCATAGGGACATTAATATTACCCAACTAGTCATAATCTATAGGGGACCCTAGGTGTCTATTTATTGTACCGTCGTGGTACCCTATCCATCTTATAATCACTCATCTATAATATAACATCATACTCAAATCAATCTTCATAAGAACTATATATATATATATATATATATTCTTAATTCTCTCAATATGTCTCTACATGTTCTCTATCCTGTTATCGCTCATGATAATAACAAGTACACACTAAATATCACAAGTGCACATCACAATTAAAAGTCATTTAAAGACATGCTTTAACAACAAACAATTTATTCATACAAACATTCTAAAGCCAATAAATATCAACCATAGATTATGTCCAAGGACTAGTCAGACATGCTATATTGAATCCCAATACATACAAGCAACTAATCAAAGTTTAACTCCAAATAAGACATAACTACACTAATAAAAAAACTAACAAGCACGATATTTTATGTGAGACTTTCCTTTCATCAATGCATCAGCATGATCAATGTCTAAAATAATCAAATACAAGAGTAATTCAATCATCTACTCTTCAGACAATAGCTTTGGGAATTCAAACTGATAAGTTGTTGATGTATATACTTATCTAGTCCTTAAGCTTACACTTTTCTGCTTTTTTGTGGAAAAAAATTAGTGTATTACAATGTTTAATCCTACAAGAGTACGCTATCATGATTTTTGAATGATTTGGTTAAAACTAAGAGAAAATGGTCTAAAGAAATATTTGTAGTGTTCAAAAGAGAAAGGTTACCAAAATGGATGTTGATACAGATGATATGATGCAGTTGCAAATCGACATGCGACACCGCATCATATAATTCATTGATCACAATAAGAAGGTAGAATAGGTGCAAGAAAAGCTTCATATACAGTGCACTAATGCAATTGAAACTCAAGATTTGATAATGCATTGATGAGTGGAAGATTTACACTTATTTGAGGCCTTTTTAGGTCAACAATTAGTGCCCTCAATGCCTCATTATATCCTATTTTTGATGATATTTTGATGTTTTGAAGCTATGAATGCTGAGGGACAAGGTAAGGATGAATACATAAAAAAGAGGCCAAAAATATTGAAAGTAGTATAAACTCCCAACTAGTAGTCGCCTAACCAAAAGAGCGGATCGCCCAAGTGGTCTGACCTCGGCCAAAGTGACAGTGCTCACAATTGAAGATATTTGAGGTAGGTCGGCAAACTGAAAAATGAAATGAAGACTCTTCGAAGTTGAAATGGTGAACTAGAAGAACATCGCCGAAGGTGATAAAATTTTGAGGAAAAGTGAAGGCTTAAAAGGCGAATAAAGGTGGTAATCGTCAATCCGCCAAATCTGAAAGACAGACTCGATCAAGTCCACCAACTAAGATTCAAACATCTGAAGCTTGACGAAAATGATGGGCGAGCTAAGGAACAAATGTTTATTCGCTGAACTTATTTTGTGAGCTCAACTAATATCGCCGAGTTGGTCAGGCATTGAATTTTTGGTAAAATTTTAGAAAACTATAAATAGCCCAAAGGAGAGAGAAAATGGAGAAGATTTTTCATCATAATTTTGTATGAGTTTTGTGTTTGGTATTTTTTGGGAGATGTTTATTCTTTTACCTTGAAAACATCCTTTAGTTTTGGGGTTTTAGAATACATTCTTAAAATTGACAATTGAGAGTTGGAATTGAAGTGGATGCTGATTATAATTGCTTAATTTCAACACACTTATTGCTGCTATTAGGATAGGCATAATTTCTTTACTTTTTATGATGTGTGGCTAAAACTTCAATTCTAGGGGTGCAATTATTGTGTTGGGTGTTGATTTAATGTAGTAGGTTTTGTATTTTTCTCTATTTTACTAATGTGCATTCATGAATTTAAGCTAATTAGCATGGGGTTAATTCATGGGTTAAGGTCGCAAACTTCATCCCCTTCTCGATCTTCAATTGATGCTCGAAAGAGATCAATTGGAGTGGTTAATTGGTTTAATGTATGGAATTTAGGTTTGATTTCAATGGTTTTCTTGAAAAAGCGATTACGGTTCATATCTAGTTACCCTAAATCTGCTCGAAAGAGAGATTCCTATAAGGTAGTGGGTTGATTTGTGATTCATATATATGAGACCGAAAGGAGATTCTATGATATGGTCCTATGTGATTGAAAGAAGATTACTCTCATTGAATATTACCCAACCTATCCATGATTGTTTAGAACTATTGATTAACACAATAACCCCTATTTGACATCGATACCAGTCCCTGCACCCCTAGATTATTTCTTACTTGTTGTGAATTCCTAATTTTAGTTAAATTCTGATTTTTGATACTTGAAACCATTTAAGTAAATTTGGTGGAATCATCCACCCACTTTTTCTAATGTACTAAAATGAATAAGTCCACATTCTTAATTTTGTAGTTGAATTCTTATCCCCAAACAATTCCTAGTGGGATTCCATCCCAACTCTTTGTTGGATATTTTTATTGACAACGACTGCTTACTCTTCTAATTATTTTGAGGGTAATGTGAGCATTTTCAGAATCCCACCTAGTTCTCATTGAATTTAATATTCGTCATATTTCTAAGTTCCACGATATAGTAGAGCAGATGCAATCACACATCCCCATTTGGTTACATAGAGCATGCACGAGTCCTATTTTTCTTTGATTTCTGCTATTTATGTTTTGAAACTACAAATTGTTATTTGAGGATATTATTTTAGGAGTTTATTTTTGAGTTCTTAAGTTTTTACTCTATGGAAAATAACGCTGCCTTTGTTACAAAATTGTGAACAAGATATTGACTGTTTAATCCAAAATTTTGGTTATTTCTTCTCACAACCAATCATTGTAAGCATGCTTTCTTAACTTTCAATTACAATTCTGGCAATATCTATGTGTAACTAACTCCATAGCTAAGGTGTAGAAACCTAAAGGGGAGTAATAATGATAGGGTTGTCTTGTTAGTATCTCTAGATGACATTTCTTAGTGTATGATTAGTTCTTTCATTTTGTATGGATTATAATAGAGATTTGCATTAAAACACACATGTATTCTAAACTTTCTTGGTAAAAAAAGGTTAAGATCAGGAAAAAAAAACTAAGCACAGAGGTTTAGGATATAGGTTCCATGTAAAGACTAGAGACCTGACAGAGATAGTCTACTTGAGACCTATGGTGATAATTACTTAATACATGCCGAAGTGCCGCAAGGACTTAGGATGATATCCTCTATATGGACCATAAATACTTTAGGGGTACCTTAGAAGTCATCAGATTGAAATTTTAAACCACTTAATTGGATTTTCATTGAGACAACCAAATCAAAGTTGGGACCTAAAAGTGGGAACCTATAACATCCAAATGCATACATAAGTGTATGTGGTCAATGAAGTAATATAGTTACTCTTAAGAGCTGAATTATCGAACTCAAAGGATATATGATTAGAAAATATATAATTACCTTGTAATTATAATCAATCTCAAATGTGTAAGGATAGTTTGATTGGTATCTTAAACTAATAAATGAAATAATTAAGTTAATTAAATTAACTAGCAGTGATTCAATTTCACATGGTGGTTTATCAATGATTTGGAAAATTTCAAGGCTGCAGCTTTAACAAAAATGCATGCATACTATCTTTCACTTTATAACCAAATGGTTATTGAGTTACTGATTGACAAGGTTAATAATATGATTATGGCCTTTTGAGCTTTTAATCACCTACCACATTTGACAACCTAACTACACCATTGAGCATAGATAGACTGAACCAACAATGGAGCATTAAGATTTTATCTTGTTTCATAACCAAGCACGGTGAACTTGGTATATCCATATCCTAGATACAAATCATTCTAACTTTTCGACAAAGAAAGATCATGCTACTTGTATTCCATCTTCTATCTCTCTATTCATATCTCGAGTTCAAGAAAAATAATATTTGTATTACAATGGTGTCAAGCATTAATATAGTAAAATAAAGAACCCAAGAATAACTTTTAGTGAAAAACTATCTTTCTCTAAAGAGTTGATACTATATAATCGTTCGTAGACACAACTCTATAAAAGAGGGTTTTAGCTACTTATTATCAGATTCACAACATTTTGTATCTTTAATAATCATTCAAAAAATTGAAAGATGAAAAATAGTATGAATGAACCCTAAATATTGAAGATAAAAGTCATACAAGTCTTGGCCTCCAAGAATACGAAAAGAAATAAGTAAAAAAAACCAAAACGAGTCTATTTATGGATATAAAAATGTGTAACAATCTTTGGTTGCAAATCCGTGATGCGGAGTCTAAGCAAAGCTTCCTTGCTTCACATTTGGACTTATCCATGATATACTCCATCATAGGAAGTGAATACAAAGTTCACTAGTCCAAAGTTTCTCGAGAAAGAAATTAAATTCCTAGCTCTACAAAATGTAGAGAAAGCGGAGTTGGGTTCTTATTATGTCCTTGTGACATTATAGTTCATCTCTAAATGTAATAACTCTCCAGGTCATTTTCTCCTTTTTACATTTTTTTCGGTGTTTAGAGCGTTCCTATAGTGACGCAGGTTTTTTATGACTTACTCGGACTAACATTTTGGTCACCTGGTCGTTCATTTAGGTTATATGCAAGTTTTTTTGTTTTAAAAGGTTCTAAAATTTGAGCGGTTGACTTTAATGAGTATTAAGGAAGACGGCCTCAGAATGAAATTTTGACAGCTTTGTTACCTCTATATCTTCGAGTGTCTTCTAGGATGACCTTTAGTGTGGATCCTGAGGTTTATGGGCTCATTCAAATCCCTCTTATAGAATTTGACATAAAATAGAGTATGGATGTGGGGCCCATTTTTTTATCAAGATAACCTCAGTTTGAAGTTTGAATATCTCCGTTGAGTCTGGAGTACCAATTTTGATGGGATAACATATCTTGTTTGCGGGCAAAGAGTTCTAATGAATCTCGACCATCCCAGGATGAGTTAATGTGGATAAGCTGGTGCAGCCGATCTTTCCCCTTTATGTACACAAGCCCCAAGATGTGTTTGTGGTTATTAGTGTTCCTGGTCTCCGCATTTGTGAGAACTGTGTCACGTCGGTGGAGGCCTTGCATGTTGGCTATCGCATTCATGGGCCTTGTGCCATGATAGAGTAGGCAAAAGAGTTGACCATCTATGATTGTGGACTAGGTGCCACATTTGTAATGCATTTGGGGTCGACCTTCCACGATCGCAGATAAGGTCCCGCATTTGCGAAGGTCGTTTGTCTGGTCTTTTAATTAAAGACCAGACACATTTTCGTTCATTATTAATATTTCAATTGGCAATAACTTGAGTTATATACCTCTCTTTGAGGTGATTCAAGTTACTACATGTTAAGAATTTGTTGAGGCATTGTGTGGGGTTATTGAGAAGGTGTAGGGGATGCGTTTTTAGGTAAAATTTCATCTCAAAGTGCTGCTAGTGCTCATTTTTGGTGGTTTCTATTTGTTTCGATGCATGCACTATTTCCAAACATTAATTGTGCTTATTTTTGGGGAAAAAGTTTCGGAAGCTTATTTAGACCCATTGACGAAGTCAATATGAGGATTTCTGATGCGGGTCCATCTCAAATTATTGTTATTTTAAAATCTAAACGTCTATATTAATGTTGTGACCATGTTTTTTTATAGTGTAGCAGCAATCGAAGGGCATTCAAAAGGATAAAGCTTCATAATTGTGATTTTGGTGCACGCACAATATTCATCAAGGTAGGCTACAACTTCTCGGTTCTTAATTTGAACTAGTAACTATCAATTTATGTTGAATAGATGGAATTGGGTGGGTTTGTAGTTAAACCATGCTTAATTGCTAGAAATCATACCTTTGGTGTATTTCGAGATATTTTCAAAAGTTCTAGCATGTTTAATCTTGTAATGTGATTGCTTAGCCTCATAGACTGCATATTATTATTGCTTATGTTGTTATTGGTAGCTCTTTTTTCTCTTAGCATAGGGGTAGGATAGTGATTTCCCTAGACTTGTTTTTTGGAGTCGATAGGCTTTGGAAATTCTCCGATGTTGCTTCAACTTAGCTCCCCATAGATTGATATAACATATTTGGGTATGATAGTATGATCCTTATAAGCTAGGCGACAACTCAACTCATATGAGCTTTCATCCATAATCTACCCTTGTGATCGACTTGGATGTTCATGAGTGTTCTCAACTTTCATTTGGCTATTTGGGGTCGAGTCTTTGATTTGGAACTGGAGTGGCTCCCTAGTGACTCTGAAGATTGTTTCACTCAATGGTATAGGCCACTTTGTGGAAGAACGGATGATTGCAGGCATTCTGAATCTTTTAGTCGGGCTTAAGGCCCTTTCATACTTTTTATTAGCCGGGTTCGAAGCCCTGACATACATTTTACCAGCCTCGCGTCGAGTCTGAGTGACACCTTTGTTATCCAGGTTAGAGGCCTGACTTGGTGTTTCTATAGGGTTCTTTGGTTGTCTTTACTGCAGTCTGTGGATGGTCGTGGTAGTTATGGAAGTACTCTTAAACTTAGTTAGTAAATTCATATATGTTTTTTGTATCCATCAGGCTTATGGGGTTTTTTGGGTTATTTACTTTCCATTGCACATGAGTGTACCTTCTGAACTTATGGTTTCCAGTCAGATTTTAGTTAGCTATTTACTTTATTGTTCGGTATTTTTTTGACTTGTGTGCTTCATCGTTAGAATTTTCATTACCGTTTAATTTTGTGACCTCTAGTTTCTTTCCTTTCTGATTTTCATTATTGTTTTTACTTTCCAACCTCAATCGGCCTATGATACCTATTGGGTACCAGTTGTTTTGGTAATCATACTACACTCTGCATATGTTTTCGTGATTTAGGACCACAAGTCACCAACATTAATATGGAGCGTGCTATGGGGATATTCGGAGGTGAGGGTGAGCTGATGGCGTCCTGGATCAGCTTGTCTCCTTATGTTTTAGCTTTTGACTAGTCTTTTGCTTTCGATACAAGTCTGTATATTTTGTTCCCTTTATGGGAGTTGTACTAATTGTAGCAGCTCTATATATGTGACTACCAAATTTTGAGATTGGATCTCATATTTTGATTGTTTATATTTCCGTTGTTCTTATTGTTTTTACCACTATTTTTGTTGAGTTATTTCCTTTATCAGTTATAGTTTGTTGTTTCTACCCAATATGATTTGTCAGAGGTTATGGGTTGGCTTACCTACTAGTTGGTTATGGTAAGTGTCATAATGACTCAAATTTTCTAGTCACGACAAGTTGGTATTAGAGCACCGGGTTCACTAGTGTCGCTTGTACAAAGCTAATGTCTAATAGAGTCATCCAGATCGGTGTGGAGACATTAGTAACCATATTCTTGGGGAGGGGGCTATAGGGCATCTTTAGGAAGTTTCTCTCTTTGTTTTATCATCACGTCTTGCTTGTCTTATTTTATTTTAGGAATCTTACTTGTTTCACTCTTTCACGAGATGGTTCACATGTGTGGCTCAACGTCTAAGGGTGATGAATCCAGGCACGCAGGTAGAGCGCAAGCTAGGGGAAGAATATGAACTTGAGGGCGTGCGAGGGTTGCAACATCATTTCAAGATAGAAGAAGGACTTTGAAGCTAGTGGTTGAGTTTAGGCAACTCACATCCCTCTACAGTAGGTGGGGTCAGGACTATCCCAGCGACCACTCTGACCAGCTATGGCTTCAGATCTTCAGAAGGCTATTTGTCATCTATTATCCATGCTAAGGGGTATGCAACAGGCCTGAGCTACCACTATACCGGCATCGCAGGGTTAACATGCAACAGTGGCTCCTCAGGTTGAGGTGTCACCAGCACCCATCGATGCCCAACCAGTTATGGCAGCCAAATATATGTTGTTGGAAAAGCATAAGAAACTTGCAGTATTCTTGAGATTATCTCCTTTGAGGTTTTCTAGAGCTATTAGGGAAGATTGCCATTAGTTTATGACTACATACCATTAGTGGTTATATACCCTGGGTTTACTAAAGTTGAGAGGAGCCAACTTTATAACTTATTAGTTGGATGGTCGAGCTATGAAGTGGTGGCACACAATTATTGAATGTAGACCAGATGGGTCACCTTTAATGTCATAGACTAAGTTTTTTGAGAAATTCCTCGCTTTATTTATACGACAAAGTGTCAGAGAACGACTTCATGATTAGCTCTTCAGGTTGGTGCAGGACTCTATGGTCATATATAAGTATGAGGCCTGATTTCATGAGCTCTCCAGGCATGCTACAATGATATTACCAACTAAGCAAGAGAGGGTTCGTTGTTTTATCTTTTGTTAGAGGCTGCAACTGCGGATACAGACTGAGTATATTGATTCAGCAGGGAGATCGTTTCCAGTTATTTTGGATCATGCTCGTACTATGGAGGAGCTTCGTTATAAGGCCCACGGGTGAAGCGACAGGAAGGCTAATCTCTGGGTAGTTATAATGGGTCATGTAAGGACTCATATGATAGGCTTCCCTAGCGGTTTTAGTAAGGTTAGTCTAGATAACCTATTTAGGCAGCTCTTGAGGGTTAAAACGGTGAGGAGTACAACCATTATGGTTTTGGTGCATATTAGGGTTCCAAGGGTTTAAATTTGAGTTCTTCAGCCCATGGTGGCCAACCTTTTCAGAGATGGACTACTCAAAATTGTTTTGAGTGCGGTGAGCTTGAACACTAGCCTAGACATTATCCCAATGAGTGATGATTGTACCTACTCCATATTCAACTCGGTGAGTTTGTGCAGTGGCAACTGCAGCTAGAGGTGATGCTCAGAGTTAAGATGATGAGGTGGTCACCAGTGAGATTGAGGAGGATCTTGAGATGGTAGGTGAGGTGGTAGATGAGATGCACATGGTACATGTGGATAAGGGCACCTATATGCATCTATAACGAGTGCGGAGGTGAGGCATTGGACATTTTCATCACAGGGATAGTTTGTTTATGTCAATAGCCCACCTCAGCTATATTTGATTTGGATTCAACTTTCTCATATATATGTGCATATTATGCGTCCTGGTTAAGTATGTGTTCTGAGACTTTATCAGCATCATTGCATGTTTTCACCCTTGTGGGTGAATCTTTAGTAGTAGATCGGGTGTATATATCATGTTTACTGACTATCCAGGGGTGTGACACTTCGGATGTGCTTATTGTATGGGATATTTTAGATTTTGATGTTATCTTGAGCATTGATCGATTATCCCATATTATGCGGTCTTGGATTGATTTTCTAAGATTGTTACCTTAGCCATGCTTGGTATCCCTCTGGTGGTGTGTTAGGGTTAATTTAGTCACACACCGATTGGTAATCTATTTTGTTTAGGCCATAGGTTGTTTTCTAGTGGGTGTCTAGGTTATTTTGTGTATGTGTAGGATGTTAGTAGGGAGGACCCAACTGTTGGTTTAGTTCCTATCGAGTGATATTTCACCGATGTATTCCTTACATATCTACCTGTCCTTCCTCCAAAGCGTGATATTGATTTTAATATTTGACCTTCAGTTGTACACTCATCATGTTTCTATTCTGCCTTTTTGTATGGCCCTCATAGAGCTCAAGGAGCTTAGTGTTCCTCTTCAGGATCTCAAGGGTAAGCTTGGGGTGCCACAATTTTTTTTGTGGAGAATAAGGACGGGTTTATGTGTATGTGTATCGACTACATGTAGTTGAACAACGTGACAATGAAGAACATACACCCCATGCCTTTTATTGATGATATGTTTGACTAGCTTCAAGGTGTCGTGAAATTTTCTAAGATCGACTTGAGATCTGATTACCATAAACTGAGGATAAGGGAAGGGACATCTGTAAGACCAAAGTTAGAACTCGTTACAACCATTATGAGTTCCTAGTGATGTCTTTTGGCTTAGCCAATGCTCCGGTGGAATTCATAGACTTGATCACGTGTATTTTTAGGCCCTATGTTCGATCCTTCATCATTTTGTTCATTGATGATATTTTGGTATAATCACGGAGTAGGGAGGAGAACGAGCTGCATTTGAGGATTGTGCTTGAGATTTTAAGACATCAATGACTTTATACCAAGTTCTCAATGTGTGAGTCTCGGCTGTAGCATTCTTGGTGCGTGTGGTGTCCAAGAATAGCATTACGGTGGATCAGGTGAAGTTTGAGGTTGTTCGTATTTGGGATAGGCCCACCTTAGTGACTATGATTTAGAGCTTTATAGAATTAGCAGGTTACTACAGATGGTTTTTGGAGGTCTTCTCATCTATTGTCGTACCTTTGGATCCCTTATGAGTGTGAGTTTATCTTTCAGAAGCTCAAGGAGTTACTTACTACCTTTATTGTTTTGATTATTGAGGACGAGGGCTTCCTAGTATATTGAGATGCATATGGCATAGGCTTATCTTGTGTATTGATGCAACAAGGTCGTTTAATTGCGTATGATTTATGGTATCTTAAGGTTCATGAGCACAACTAACTCACTCATGATTTGTAGTTTGGGTGGTAGTTTTTGCGCTTAATAATTGGAAGCATTACCTTATGGGGTTTGATATGAGATCCACATTGATAACATGAGTCTACAATATATTATGAGCTAAATTGACCTTAATTCGAGTCAGTGTAGATGGATTGAGCTATTGAAGAACTATGACCTCTCTATTTTATACAATCTAGGTGAGGTGAATGTGGTAGTAAATGCCTCGAATCGGAAGGTATTCAATATGGGTAGTCTAACCTTCCTTTCATTTACAGAGTGACCTTTGGCTTTAAGGGCATTTTTTCTTTATCTAATAGGATGATTTGGCTTGATAGTTGAGATTCTAGATGGGTGTTAGCCTATGTTGGGGTTAAGTCTTCCTTCAGCAGAGAGAGGTTAGCTCGTGTTTATATTTTGGAGGTAGTTCATCTTGATGGGGTGCCTGTATCAATTATTTCAGATTGGTGTTCTCAATTCACTTCAATATTCTCATGAACCTTTCAGGAGCAGTTGGGTGCCCATGTTGATCTTAGTAGAGCTTTCCATCTATAGACGACGAGCATTCAGAGAGTACTATTAGGGTTTTGGAGGATATGTTGCAAGTTTTGTATTGGTGGAGTTTGCATACAAAAATAGCTACCATTCAAATATTAAGATGGCCTATCTGAGGCCTTGTCGCTCTCTGATTGGCTGGTTTGAGTCTTTGGATCCTAGGCCGCCGGTATCGATTTTCTTCAGGAGGCCACAGATAGTGTGCAGTGATTTAGGATAGGCTTAGGTCAGCGAAAAGTAGGCGTAATAATTAGGTTGACCATAGGCACCGACCTTTGAGATGTAGAGTTGGTTATCGGGTGTTTCCTTCTAGTATTACCCATGAAGGACTTGATGAGATTTGGGAGGCAGGGCAAGCATAGCCCCATGTATATAAGGCCATTTGAGATTCTGCGGACTATTTGTGATGTCGCTTATGATTTGACCCTACCTCCTACAATTTTAGCTATCCATCCGGTTTTCCATGCTTTTCTTGTATGTTCCTGATTAGTCTTATGTGCTCTGATATGATTCGGTTGAGTTGGATGACCGTTTGAACTTCGTGGAGGATCTAGTTGCTATATTAGCAAAAAATATGCAGTCATTGCGTTCGAGATCCATTCTTGTTGTTAAGGTCTGGTGAGACATCATCTAGTCAACGAAGATACCTAGAAAAACGAACACGAGATGTGAGAGCATTTTCCCTGCTTATTTGAGCCTTTAATTAATTATTGACTCTTTACTTTCACGGACGAAAGCTATTTTTAGTTGTGGATGTTGTAATGACCTCCGGGTCATTTTCTCCTTTTTGAATTATTTTTGGCATTTTAAGCACTCCTATAGTGAACCAAGTCATTTATGAGTTGTTGGGACTGATAGTTTGGTCACTTGGTCGTTCCTTTGGGTTTTGTACAAGTTTGTGTTTTGGAGATTTTGAAGCTTGAACGGTTGATTTTGGTCAAAATCTAAGGAAAACAGCCTCATAATGAAACTATAATGGTTTTGTTAGCTCCAGAACTTTGGGTTTGATCTAGAAGGACCTTTGGTGTAGATCTCGAGGCTTCCGAGCTCATTTTGAGCCCTCTCTTGAAATTTGACTTAAAAGGAGTTTGGGTGTGGGACCCACTTTTCATTGAGACACCCCCGGTTGAAAATGTTGACCTCTCTATTGAGTCTAAAAAGCCTATTTCGGTGGCATAAGATAACTCATTTTCGGGAATGGGGTTTTGAATGAATCCTGAGCACCCTGTCAGTGACTTTCCTCTTTGGGGAAACTAGTTGATGTGCATTAACTGGTGCTACCCACCATTCCCATTCACGTTTGTGTGTCCCATGCCACATTCACGGTGACCAACTGTCCAACTCTCTGCATTTGTGAGGCCTCTTACATATTTGTGGAGGCCTAGTGTGTTGGCCATCGCGTTCACGAGCTGTCACGACCCAAGACTACCACTTGATGTGACATGTTACTTAGAATCCCATTAAACTCTAATTTAACCACATAGCATAGCATGAGACTAAGATAATAATATAACTGAAATGAGTCGAAAGTGGAATAAAAGTATCAAAAGATAAACTCAACATATAGTGAAATCTGAATACAAAAACCGTAATGCTGAAATACTATGCCTGACAACAATCTTCTACTATATAATAGTGGCTAGGACAAGCCCTAACTCACTTGAAATAACTGAATATGGAAAGAAATCTGAAATCACATAAAAGCATCAGTGCGGAATATCCCCAAACCATGAGGACTTACCAAAAGATGCTAGGCTAATAAGAGTCTGTGCTAACCTCGAGTTTGATGAGATGCATCAAAACTTATAATATAAATCAATATAGGCACAAGAGATTGAAACAGTCAGTACTCGGAATGTACTGAGCATGAGGAAAGATCCATGAATATAACATAATAGCATGATAATTTTGGAAACATAATAATGCAATGACCAAGTAAACAGACATGAAAACTGATAATTTGATTCTGAAAATATAGTATAGGGTCAACGGAATATTCTAAAAACCATAATTATATCACACGGAGAAATCATAAATCTTTTGTAATAGATATCTTTAACCGACATAAACCACGTAAGCTATAACGTGAAGTTAAGTGTACTTCTCCTAATCTGAAAAGAGAGTGTTCTACTGGCAAAGGTAAGGACCATAATCATGATCTAAGATGGATCCACTAGCTAGAGTCAATTAAAACTAAGTCCTTATGGGGAGCATATTTCTAGGACAAGGGGATTGTATCTAAAGGTCTCAGCCTCTACAAAAGGGTGAGCCTTCATCCAAGGGTCCACTCGGTGCTAAGTAACTCTAAATGAAAAACATGCATAATCATAATCATATCCATAGTCGTGGCATCTGAAACGATAAGAATCTAGTAATACCAAATCATTCATAACATAATCTCATAGTCATACGAATAGCTCATTTAAATCATGATTTCATAACATACTCATAAGACAAACTTATCTAAAGCATCTTAACATGATTATCTTCTATATGAGAAGTACTTCAATCAGGAGTATTGTATTTTCCGATAAAATGATTGATAGTTTATCTAAAAGCATTCTTGATTCATAAGATCTTCATTTCATGATGCATGCATATCAACATAGCTTAGTTTATAATCATAAAATTTTTGCGTAGCATGAGTTCATGAATATATCATTAAAAATATTGGATTATGCTCAAATCATGCATAATAAGATAATTAATGATTAATAAACTGACAACCAATTGAACCCATAAGAAAATCATGAAACGATAAAATTGAGTAAGAATCATAAAACGAGAATTTCAGGTTTCTTTGGGATTCAATGGGTAAAGAGGAACCCATTGATTAATTTCTCATATACCTTGATGAAACCTTAAGATTGAAATATGGAAAATGAGACTGAAAGCTCTATGAATCATTGATGCCTTTGGGAGAGAACTTGGAGAAGAAGACTTGAGAGAGTTGGGTAAGAACCACGAACCTAGATCCACGAGTCGTATTCCCTTTGATGACCCATAAAACCAAACTCTCCTTTTTCCTCTCTTGGAATGTCATAATGAACTCCCTTTCTCCTCTCACTCTTTTCTCTCTCAAATTTCTTCATTGCTTCTTTCACAAATTTCTGATCGTCATAACTTGGGCCGGAGTTAAAGGTGCAAGTGTATATTTTCTTTTGTTTAACTCAAGAGAAACTCTATTCTTTCTCCTATATGGAATTGCATTCCTATTAAATTGTCATGGCCGCCCAAGCATGGTGTGACAATATTGCATTGAAATGATATCACAAAGATCATTATCAGAATATCTTCCTATGGAGAAAGAAATCATGCATTGCTTAGTCACCTGACGCTCATTAAAATCATTCAACCATCGCCACTTATAAGGAGTAGAGTGTTTAATGTATGTAAGTTTCAACTTCTCCACAACATATGAACTTACCACATTAGTAACACTTCCATTATCAATAATCATAGAGCAAATATTACCATTTATCCCTCACCTTGTATGGAAAATAATTTCACTTCCTAAATTAGCTATGGTGACATTCTTCTCCTTCAATCGTTTGATCAACACATCAACAAAATTAATGTCGTTTTGAGTTCTAGCTTCAATTTCCTTACATGTTTTAAACATCTAAAAAACTATCAAAAAACATATATCTCTCAATTTGACTTTTTTTCTCTCTCTATTGATCTGACTCTCTCTTGTCTTTTCCCACTTAAATTACTACATTTCGATGGATCCTTTAGGATTTATATATAAACGTTATCAGTAACAGCCTTTTTAGAAGTAGGATGTAGAATGAAAGGAATTTATCAATACCCAGATAAATTGGGATTGATGAGACGAGAAACAAGATCACTTTGTGAAACAAGAAAAAAAAACTTCAAAATTTCTCCTCTTCTTTATTTTCCTTTTTGAAGTACAAAATCAAGAATTAAAACAAATATGGAGTTTTTTGAAATAAGTGATTGAATTTTTTTTATTTTTTTTCTAATTTTCATCTCTTATTTTTTTGCTCAACTTTTTAGCAATTATAAAAAGTATTTGTTTTAAACTCCAAAGATTATCAAGAACGGAACCTTGACAGAACCTCTCTGATACCACTTGATAAGAATCGGGTTATCAGAATAAGAAACAATGCGGAAGTGAAATTATAAAGATTAAGGATATAAATTTAAAGATATGTGAAATTCAAGAATAAAATCCTCAATTTCAAGATAAAGTGCTAAGAACCCTAATTAATCTTAGTATTCAAAATTAGTGGATTAAGACTCATTATGATACTAATAGAGTCAATTCAAGAACTTAGATCAAAATTGATCTAGACCCCTATTACGAAGAAATTAGAGAAAACAATTAGTATAAGACTAATCACCTTCTTTAATTTATAAATAAAACCAAAGATATCAAATTAAGAATTAATCTTACCTCTTAGAGAATTGTTCTTATAAGGTTGTAAGAAAAATTCATAGTCACCACACACAAATGTGTGTAGAAGTGAAACCTTTCAAATAATATTAATCATCTCTTTTCTTAAAATAATAAAATCAACCCCTATATATATAGGAAAAACCTATCCAAAAAATAATGGGATTTAAATCCTACTTTTATGGAAATAATAATTAGGAAATTTTAAATTAGGAAACTTTTAAACTAGAAAACTTTAAACTAGGAAACTTTGTAAAGTAGGAAAACTTTAAACGAGGAATCTTTTAAACTAGGAAATTTTAACTTTAAGCACTCAGCCTTTTGGACTCTTTTATTGAGCTTCGTGTGGCCCAATCTTCTTAATTTTGGGCTTGAATTTGGACACCTCTTTGGTGATAAATATATTCTTAATTTTCCATTGAAGCCCGTCAACTTTAGTACAAGTAGACTGACATGGATGCTATCATGAAGTCTCGAACACTAGTCACTATCGTATTCACATTTGGGTTCAAGGGAGCTACAACCTCTCAGTTATCTTGAGCCATCATAGCTTGGGAAAACACTTAGAAATGGCCCTAAATTCAACATGTGTTACTTGCTCAGCCAAAGGATCAACATCAGCTTGTCGAGCTTTAGGTTCAACATTCACAATCCTTCTCACATGAGATCTTCTTGGAGGCATGTTATGACACACATTGAATAAGAGTTAGAAGGAAACATTTATAATGTTCAACTCTATCGCATGAATTAAGAGTTATGGAAGAAGTGAAGTTTCTTAAATGTATCGTAGCTTTCTATTCATAAATGTGGTGCAGTTCACATATATGAACAAGAGTCTACTAAATGTGGCTTGTCAGAAACCCTAAAACACTTGAACCTAATACTTTGAATACAAAATTTTGCACGACCCAAGAGTAACCCATAGATGTGACATGGTACCTAGAATCTCGAGAGACTCTTATCTTAAGCACATGATACAACATGATACTAAGATAATAACATAATTGAAATAAGTCGAAATCGAAATATAAATCTCAAAATATAAACACAGCATCTAGTGAAATCTGAATACAAAGACCATAATGCAAAAATACTATATCTAACAGCAAGCATCTACTATATAAAAGTAGCTAGGAAAAGCCCTGGATCATTGAAATATCATAAAATCGAAAGATATTTGAAATGACATAACAACATAAGTGTGGCAATGCCCCCAAACCATGAGGACTCACCAAAAGCTTCTAGGATAATCAGAGTCAGTGCTAACTGTGAGCTGGATGAGATGTGTTAGAACCTAGATTATAAAATAATATAGGCATGATATATATATTCGTTCAGTACTTGAAATGTACTGAGGATGAGGAAAGATGCATGGATATAACATAATAGCATGATAGGTCTGAAAACATTATAATGTAATGACAAAGCAAACATGACATGAAAACTGATAATCTAATTCTAAAAACATAGTACAAGGTTAATGCAATATTTTGAAAATCATAAACATATTAAAAGTAGTAATCATAAGTCTTTTATGAGAGGTAGCATTAACCAACATAAAACACTTGAGCTATAACAAGGAGTTCATTGTACTTCTCCTACACCGAAAAGAGAGTACTCTACTTGCCAAGGTAAGGACCATAATCATGAGCTAAGGAGGATCCACTAGCTAGAGTCAATTAAGATTAAGTCCTAAGGGGTCATATAGTTCAGGGACAAGGGGATTTCTTATGAAGGTCTCAACCTCTATTAACGGGTGAGCCTTCATCCCAAGGTCCACTCGGTTCTAAGTAATCTCCCAATGGAAAACATGCATAATCATAATCATATGCATATCCATGGCATGTTAAATAGTAAGAATCTAGTAATATTGAATCATTCATAACATAAGCTCATAGTCATACGAAGAACTCATTTAAATCATGATTTCATAACATACTCATAAGAGACACTTATATAAAGCATCTAAATCATAATTATATTTCATAATTAGAATACTTCAATAAGAAGCTTTCTATTTTCATAAAAAAAAGATTGATACCTTATTTAAAAGCATCCTTGATTCATAAAATATTTATATCATGATGCATGCCAATCAAAATATCTTAGTTCGTAATCGTAAACTACTTGTTTAGCATGGGTTCATGAAAATATTATTAAAACATTAAATTATGATCTAATCAGAAATATTAAGATCAATTAAGATGAATAACTTAAAATCAATTGAACCCATCAGAAAATCATGAAACCCTAGAAATGGGTAAGAATCATAAAACAAGAATTTGAGGCTTCTTATGGGCTCAATGGGTGAAGACAAACCCATTGATGAATTTCAAACATACCTTTATGGAACCCTGGATTAAAATCTGGAAATGACGACTTTAGGCTTTATGAATCCTTGATGCCTTTAAGAGAGAACTCAGAGAAGAAAACTTAAGAAAGTTTGGAGTGTTTAGAGAATGAGAGTTAATAGATAAGTTAGCCTCGTAGAGTAACATATATAGTCCTAAAATAGGACTTAAAACCATGTAATATGAGAATTAAAAGAGTATTAGAAAACCCAAATGACCCTGAAAAACAACTACCGGACAGTAACCATGGGTCACCTAAACGGTCCTGACAACCCATTAGGGACCATACTATCCGTCTATGAATCTACTTATTGGTAAACTCTCTTGGACCTCGAACCTCGAACCACGAACCTAGATCCATGAGTTATATTCCCTTTGATGACCCATAAAACCTCTCGTTGAACAATAGACTAGAAGGTTTCAAAGGTCCATATCACCAACAACAAGCTACTTGCATATACTATATTTCCTTTAACGGTTTGTATTTGCCCTTCGTAGAACTCGAGTGCAAGAATATCAACATCGTGAAGGACATAACCATAGGACGAAATTACTATATCAGAGTGGTTAGGACAAGCCGTAGCTCACTTGAAATATCAGAAAAGTGAGAGATATCTGAAATGACATAAAATCATAAATGTATCAATGTCCCCAAACCATGAGAACTAACAAAAAGTTGCTACACTGATCAGAGTTTGTGCTAACCTCGAGCTGGATGAGATGCGTCAGAATCTATATTATAAAATGATATAGGCACAAGAAATTAATGTAGTCAGTTATCGGAATATACTGAACATGAGGAAAGATGCATGAATAAAACATAAAAGCATGATAAGTCTAAAAACATGATAATTTGATATGAAAACTAATAATTTGATTTAAAAAATATAGTACATGGTCAATTCAATATTCTAAAAATTATAATCATATCATACGTACTAATTATAAGTTTTTTTGTCATAGATATCTTTAACTGACATAAATCATGTGAGCTATCAGATAGAGTTAAGTGTATTATTTCCACACAAAAAAGATAGTGTCCTACTTACAAAGGTAAGAATAATAGTCATGAGCTAAGGTGGATCCACTAGCTAGATTCAATTAAGACTAGGTTCTAAGGACGCACGTATTTCTTGGACAAGGGGATTACGTCTAAAGGTATCAGCCTCTACTAAAGGGTGAGCCTTCATCCTAAGGTCAACTCAGTGCTAAGTAACTCCAAATAAAAAACATGCATAATCATATTAATAGTTATGGCATGTGAAACAGTAAGAATATAGTAATGTCAAATCATTTAAAACATAATCGTATAGCCATACGAATAACTCCTTCAAATCATGATTTTGTAAAATACTCATAAGAGACACTTATCTAAAATATCTTAATTATAATTATCTAGCATATGAGAAGTTCTTCGAATTGAAGCATTCTATTTTCATTTAAACAGATTGATACTTTATCTAAAAGAATTCTTGATTAATCAAATGTTCATTTCATTATGCATTTTTATTAACATAGCTTAGTTCATAATCATAAAATACATTCGTGGCATGGGTTCATGAAAATATTATTGAAAACATTAGATTATGATCAAATCATTTATAATAACATCAATTGTGATGAATAAACTTAAAATCAATTGAACCCATAAGAAAATATTGAAACAAAAGAATTGGGTAAGAATCATAAAAGGTTAATTTGAGGGTTCTTGGGGACTCAATTGTTGAAGAGGAACCCATTGATTAATTTCCCACATACCTTGATGAAACCCTTCATTAAAATCTAAAAAAGGAGACTTTAATATCTATGAATCCTTGGGAGAGAACTTGGATAAGAGGACTTGAGAGATTTTTGGCTTTTGAGAGAATGAGAGTGAATGGAGAGGTTAGGATCATCGAGAAACATTTATAGTCTCATATAGGGTTTAAAACGACATAGTATAGGAATTAAAAGAGAAGGAAATGATCCAAATAACCTTGAGAAGCACTATTGGAAAAGGGTCACCTATATAGTTTGTACAACCAACTACAGACCGTACTATCGGTCTGAGAATCAACTTACTGGAAACTAACTTTTTGACCTCGAACCACAAACCCAAATTCATGATCCATATTCCTTTTGATGACCAGTAAAACCTCTGATAAAAAAGATCTTGGAAGTTTGCCTAAGTCCAGATAACCAACAACGAGCCACTTATACTGACTTTTTTTACTTCTACAGTCCATATTAACCCTTCGTAGAACACAAATGCTGAAATTTCAACTTCTCGAAGGAAACAACCATGAGACGCAATTACGACTCATACACTCCACCGTGAGCTATCATGTTGGCTCTTGAAAAGGTGTTAGAGACTTGCCATTTTTTCATGACCCAAAGTACACCATAGACGTGACATAGCATATAAGACCCTGAGAGGCCCTATACAAGTCACTTGACATAAATATACACAACATCATAAAGAAAAGCAAGAAATCTTATAAGAAGTAAAGAGTTTGACATATAAGTTGAAGTACATAAAAGTCTAGAAAAGCCATGTAATACATCAAAAGGAGTGGTCGGGACGTAACATGTACACGACATAAAAGTCAGAAACTAAACATATGGAAAGCAATAAAAATGACATTGTCCTAAGAGTATGAGGACTCACCGAATCTTCAAACTCTATGATGATCAACAAGTCACGAACTTTAGGAGAGGAATCGTCATGCCCTACATTAGTGAAACAATATAGAAACAAGTATGAATTAGTACATGGAATGTACTAAGTATGAGAGGAATGAAATAAAATATGAGACATGATCATAAGGGGAGATAATAAAAACCTGAAATGAATGACCAAGCTAAACATCGTAAAAACCTTCTAAGAAAGAATTATAAATCATGAACATGGTCAATGCATCTTGAAATCATAAATAAAGCTTCATAAAACATTTGAAGTGATTTAGGTCATTTTGTGGGATATTAACTTTAACCGATAATAGACTATGCTAGCCATAACATGGAATCTAATTTAACTCCCACATCGAGAAAGGAGAGTCTACTTTCCAAGGTAGAACTATGTATCATGTCATATGCTATATGTAGATCCACTAGCTAGGCCGCTTAAGTCAAACCTATAGGGGAGTGTAGTTTGAAACTAGAGGTTGTTACTGGAGACTATCCTACTTGAGCCTCCACCTCAAAGTTCTCTCGGTGCTAAGATGAATCCCAACAGAATATTCATAAACATATTTATATCTTCATCCATGGACAAGTACAATTAAGTTGCTAATCAAAGTTGAAACATCATAGAGTATCTCAGTAAATCTTAAATCAAGTATAAGTGAGAAAACATTTCACCAAACGATGATTACTAATGTGAGAAAACCTTTCACAATTTCATTGATTCCAATCTTATAGCAACCTAGATCGTAAGACCTTTCTTTTCATTAATCATGCATAAGTTATTGAAAATATCACTTATAGATTCATATATTTTCTTTAAGTTCATGCAAATTAGGGTTCATAGTCAAAATCATAGATCCTGCATGGGTTCATTTGATTTCAATTGGAAAACATGTAGTTAAATCAAAACTATCATAATAAGATCAAATTCAAGCAATTGATCAATATAAATAGAACCCATGAGAATTCAATGAAAACATAAACAAATTGATTGAAATTGAATTGGAGAATTAAAGAATCTTTGGGACTTAATGGAAACCACTGATAAACTCCCTACATACATTGATTGAAGCCCTAAACAATGATAAAGAAAGGAGACTTGATCTTGAAGTACCCTTGCTTCTTCTTCCTTGATCTAGAGAAAGTATTTTGGGAGAAAACTTTGGAGAGGGTTTTGGGAATTTGAGGGAATGAAAGAGTTGAGGAAATTTCTAAGGGTGAAGGGTAGTTATAGGGCTTAGAATTAGGGTAAAAATGATGTATTATAGGCATTAGATACACAGGAAAAGATCCAAATACCCTTTTCAAGTAACTGGCAGACAGCCTTAAGGTTGTGACCTACGGTCCTTAACAATTTATACAGACCGTCCTGGACGGACGTAGAACCATCTTCAGAAGCCCAATTTTCACCTTTCATCCCAAAAGACCTTTCTACAATCCTTCAAATTTTCTATGAACCATAGACCTTATCCGTAGAACAGAAATTTCACTCCAAAATTTCAGCAAATCTCGAACCTTACTATGAGACATTCCTATGGTCCGTAGAACCAACTAAGACTCGTCAAAACCATCCGTAGATCCGAGGTCCTAACTCAGGTCTCCGAGTAAATCCTACGAGTCAGTCCGACGACCCGTCAAATATTCTATGGTTCATCCTGCCAAGTCCTAGGTCCAATCTTTAGAAACAAAATTTTCTAAATCTCAAGTTTGGATTTACGACTTCCTTGCTAGGGCCCGTATCACTTCTTACGATCCATAGGTTGGACTCATAGAACCTGCATCAGTAAATTTTTCTGCAGTTTTTTCTTTACTTTTCAACTTTTCAACTTTCAGGGTGTTACAACATCTCCCTCTTAGAAACATTCTCATCCTCGAATAGGACACAAGTTAGCATGAATAGAGTAGGAGAGAAACTAACAATCCAACATAAATGTAAATTTCATCAAAATGCACATATATCATGGAGAATCTTCCAAGATAAATCATAACATCAAAAATCATGTTTGATAACGTTCAAACTACACTTCAAAACCAATTCAAAGAGTAAGCGATCATTGTTAATAAAAATACCCAACTAAGAGTCGGGGTCGAACCCCACAAGGAATGATACAAGGCAAGGAATTCTATCAAGAAATATAAAATGTATATTCATTCATTCGTAGCAATAAACCAAGTGTCTGGATGATTCCACCAAAATTAAATAAAAAGAATTTGGTTATCAAAAGTCACAATTCAACCAAGACATCATAAATTCAAATAAGTAACTAGTAACCTAGGGGTGCGGGGATTGGAAATTTGTGCCACATAGAGGTAATTGTGTTGCTCTAGAGTGCTGAACATTTATGGATATGCTGAGTCATCCTCAATTACACTAATCTTCTTTCGATCTCATAGCATAATTTCATATAATCTCTTTTCTGTCTCATCTATGTGCTATATTAAACAACCCAACACCTTACACTATTGTCTCTTTCAATGAAGCAATTAGGCAAATATATCCAACCCATAACCTCTATTTTCAAGCAAGTTACACACATTAAACCTAAATTACAAGTATCAGACTTATTACTCACTCCAATCAATCTCTTTCGTGCATCAATCAGAGATCGAAAGTAGGAATTATGTTTGCAACATTAACCCATAAGTTAAACCCATGCTAATTACCTCAAATCCATGTATGAACAACAACAAAATAGAGCATAACACAATACTCACTACATTAAATCAACACCCAACCCCATAATTGCACCCCTAGATCTTAGGGTTTAGCCACCCATCACAAAGAATAGAGAAATTATACCATTCATGAAAGAAGTCATGGGTAATATGAAATTAAGCAATTACAAGCAAAACCACTTCTAATTCAACTTCAATTTATCAGTTTTTAACAACAAAATTGAAAAACCCCAGAAACTAAAAATGTTTTCCACATGGTATATTGTTTCTCTCTCTAAGAAGAGATTTAGAATTTTCTAACTATTGTTCATGTCTAAGAATTTCCGAACTCTCAAATTTTTCTCTCTTTTGGGCTAATTTCTCCAAAAAAAAATTCCAAAACTCAATACGTGACCCATTGAGCGATGTTAGTCTGGCTCATCGATCAGAGTAGGCGGATCGCCAACTGCTCTTCAACTCACCTTTCTCGTGCTCTAGGCTTAAATTGCTTGAACCTCACTCACTAAGCTCGATCGAGTCTGCCTTTAACATTCGGCGTATTACTGAGTATTACCATTGTTCACCTTTCAAGACTTCAATTTTTCTCCTTGTTTTTTCACCTTCGATGATGGTCAATATGTTTTCCTTTCTTATTCAGTGAGTCGCTTTTTCATTTTGAGTTCGCCGACCTGCCTTGATTAATTAAAGTGTTTTGCATTCTCAATTTGGGTGAGGCCAGACTTATTGAGTGATCCTCCCTTCTTACTCGGAAATCAACAATGTGGAGTTTTCAGTTCTCTTCATATTTTTTGTCATTCTTTCAAACATTCATCCTCGCCTTGTCCTTTATCCTTTACCTGTAAATAATCAAAATACCATTCGAATAGGACATAATTAGGCAGTGAGGACACTAATTGCTGAGCTTAATATGCCTCAAATGAGTGTAAATCTACCACTCATCAATACCCCCAACTTAAACTTTTTCTTGTCCTGCAGTAATCAAGAACACAATCAGCTCAACAAAGGTGTCTACAATAGTACTCAATGAGAGCTAACATGCAAGTGCCATTACAAGACTACTCTAAAAAACATCCAACACTCAATCATGATTGAGAAACTTCAAATGATGACTAGCCGGTCTCAACATAATCTCAAGCTCACTATAGCTTCTTTTCTAATGAAAGACCATGTTCAACAAATGGATTCAAGTAAACTAGAGGCTCATTAATACAGCCACACACTTTGAGAAATTCTTTCCACTTTCTAAAAAACTACTATGCCTACATCCCCAATCCAAATGTCGCTAGCACCTTAACCACCAAATAAGACCGACATAGATATTGACCCCAGAGTAGACGCAAGTCAGATCCACACAGTCTCCTTCAAGGACACATTAAATACGCCATCTCCAAGAATCATTCCTGCGGAAAATTAACACTTGAGTATCCCTTTACGAGATAATAGATACGTGTGGAAAGCCCAACCCACCAACCATGACCTATTTCACACCTAACCATGTTGAATTCCTACAAGATTCAATCACTGATCGTATTATATTGTCAAATGATGAAAAAAACATAATATACCAACCTTGGGCCTACTCGGTTATGATTAAATTAATGTTGAAGAGATATACCCACCAATAATTGTCTAATTGACTAATGTGATTTTGGAAAGTCACGGAGAAAATTGTCCTAGATGATTTGAGGCATGACTACTCCATAGTGAAATTTCTAAAACAGGAAAATATGATCAAAGTTATTTAAGACAGGCCATGGTTTATTAATGGCTACTACATCACAATCAAACGTTGCCAACCAAACTTCATCACCTTGGAGGCCAATGAAGTATACTCCTCAATCTGGCTACGTTTACCTACGCTCCCTAAAGAATACTATGACCATAAAGAACAAGAAAAGATTGGAAGCAAGCTAGGGAAACTAGCTAAAACTTATGTTTGCAACTCGACAACTCTGCATGGAAGGTACGCTAGAATCTGCATAGAGGTGTCGGTGGGTACACCAGTGAAAATGCACATAATTATACGTAGCTGAAAAAATTATATTATATATGAGGGGTGACATTTTATGCCTTAGTTGTGGAAGAGTGGGGCACGCATCAACATCTTGTGACTACCAGAAACAATTAAACCAAAGGCAATAACAAAGTAGTGTACCCATCGGTAAAAAGGGATCGGATAAGCCAATAACAAATTCAGAGGAGGAGGTACAGGAACACAGGAACAACTTTGGCAGACGGTGACTTTAAAAAGGAGGGTAATACGTAAAACAAAGACTGTTCCAGTCAATACAAAAGGAGCTGAAGTACACTCCACAGAGAAGAAATGCACTGGCATTCAGTTAAGTTATTTGACGCAAAAACAGGTAAGTATCTTGATTCTGAAATCTTTACATATAAAAGAAAACAATCAAACACTCAATCAACACTAATTCTAGGAGAGAAATTAGATTAAAAAAAGGAATCAAAAACACCAAAAAAGGGGATACATTGATCATCCTTTTCTATTACAAAAAAAAATCAAAGGGCAGGGTGATGTCATTGATGACGACATGAATGACGTCGAAAATGAAAAGGAAAATTATAATAAAAATACTACACTAGAGTTGGCAAAACTTAATCAGTCCAGCAATCTTGAGGCCACTATTATGACCCCTACCTCTATAAACCTACAATAACCCCTAACTGTACTTACCCCCTAGCATCTCCCATTAATGAACCTAAGAAAGCCCACCCCCTCCCTCCTCAAAATAAAAATACCATGGATCATATTACAATAAAGACCTCAGACATGACAACTTTTACTATAGAACAAAAATAAATTAGACACGTGGACACCCTCATTTCCTTTCATTATGAAAGCAATACTCCAGCAGGAATAGTGGCAGCCAAGGTGGATCAAAGGGAATTGGAAAGTGAAAAAAAATCCTCCATCAGTACACCAACCACCTTACCATGACTATCCTTTAGTGGAAAGTAGTACTTATATTCCTAGTACAAATAAACAAAGACTTAAACATACCCCTATTAAATAAGATGCATATTCCAATAGATTCCATCTATACAGAACTTCCTACTTTAGCAAATAATACCTAGGGTACCTTTCAACTCCCAACTCAGACGCCAATCCTCCATAAGACAGATTCTCACACCCCGAGCTACCCCCAGGACGCGGACACTAGACCTAGGATCACGAGTGACCCCAAGCTAACACTGTTGGTATAACATACACATAATATGATAACTAAAATAAGATAATTCTGTACGGAAGCTTAAAACATGACATAAGTGAAAAATGATGGGGAATACCCATTCTAAATCTGAATATATAATCTGAGAGTTTAATAACAACTGAAATATCAAACTCGAATCTAAAAATGATTCTAAATATGTCTGAAATAAAGCCTCTAACTGACTAGAGATGTTGGGACATACCCCAGCTAAATCTAGAAAAAATTGAAACTAAAGATTGAAAGTAGAAAGATAATCATGTCAATCGTCCTCGAAGAATGAGGACTCACCACTGATGCTGTTGAACTGAAGATCGGGAACTGATCTATGCGTGATCTGGATGATGAGGGTCTGAACCTATATCACGAGAAGATGTAGCACAGAGTATGCGTCAGTACTTGAAAGGTACTGAGCATGAAGGATAGAATAAAGTTGAACACTATACATAAATGAACAAAGCATATAACTGAGCATTGATATACGATGAGCATGGTACTATACTGAGAATACTGAACATGAACTAACTGAATGCAATGACCAAGTTTATAACATGCTGAGACTGAAATCTGACTGTAACTGATAACATGGTCAATGCAATAGAATCTAACTGTAAGGGAGCTACTAATAACCGACATAAAACCACATGAGATAAATGTGGAGTCCGATGTATACGCCCCATCGAGAGGACCCAATATACCCTGCCAGAGGTATAGAGGCATGACTGGTGTGATCACTAAAATGATGCCC
>JAJONR010005936.1:0-49989 GCA_029582245.1 Solanum etuberosum | reverse complement strand
AAAAAAAACTTATAAAAAGGACTCAACTTTATTGCTATGGGCATTCTGATAAAGTTTGTTTAAAAAACCTTTCTCAAATTTGTTATATGCATTTTGATAAAGTATATAGTGCCTCAAATAATTAGTTTCTTCAAATACTTTATATTCTTTGTGTAATTGGGGTTGTACATCTCTCAATCTATTTTTTTTTTATATAAATAATAAAAAATTTATTTATCTCTCTTATTTATTATCATAATTAATTATTCTTATTCACAAAAAATTGGCACGTCCAGTGGGACAATCTCTACCTCTCATCTCAACTTTTCAAGTGTTAAAGAATATTGAGATGACTTCCATGAAGATCAACTCTCAATCAATTGCCTCTAAGGCCACTAGCTCCAAGTTCTCTACTGAAGTTGAAGGCATTCTTGGTGTTACCTTTGGAAGTTTTGGAGCTGTTACGAGGAGCAAAGCTGTTATGCTAGGACAACAAACACTTCAAGTGTCGTCAACATCAACTCCTGTTTTTGGGTCTTCGACTCCAAAAGGAGTAAGTTCCTACACAAAGGCTTTAGAAGGAGGAATCAGTGTTGCTGAAAAGATCAAGAAGATATTGGCTCTCCTTGAGCAATCTGGTTCCAAGAACTCTACCACAAGGGAGAACTATGATTCAACCAATGAATCATCTCCACGTGCATCGCGTAACGTGAGTCCACTGAAGATAAACTTATGCGACAATCCATGCTACTCTCCTACATCTCCAATGATCATACAAACAATGGTGATTGCTGCTTCTTCCCATGAGGAACAACTCGCAAATCTGACGAAGTTGGTTGAAGGATTGACAAAGCATGTACAACACCAAGAGTCTAGAATCGATAAGTTGATGGATCTAATGGAATGACTTTTAGATAGAGAAGCGAGTCATGCGCCTGGAAAGGGTGTTGAAGTTCAAGAGATCGGAGATCCTGCGAAGAAAGCACCGCTTGTTAATGAGATGCCAGTTTCTTCTGAAGGAATGATCCTACTCGATCGCTTGAATGAGTTCATTGAAGGCACTATTAAAGATAAGTATGAAGTCTCTACCAAGTCTTCTCATATGTATGCCAAGCCATACACTGCAAAAAATGATAACTTTAAAATGTCTGATGGTTATCAACCTCTAAAATTTCAACAATTTGAGGGTAAAGGAAATCCGAAGCAGCATGTTGCACACTTTGTGGAGACATGTAATAATGCTGGAACATATGGAGACCATCTTGTCAAGCAGTTTGTTCGCTCTCAGAAAGGAAATGCCTTTGATTGGTACACAGATCTTGAGCCCAATTCTATCGATAGTTGGGAACAACTAGATCACGAGTTTCTCAATCACTTCTATAGAACGAGGCGTACAATGAGCATGGTAGAACTCACGAATACTCGCCAAAGGAAGGATGAACTGGTTATAGACTTCATAAATTGATGTAGGAATGCAAGCTTGAATTACAAGGATAGGCTTAGTGAAGCTTCTGCGGTAGAAATGTGTATCCAAGGGATGCACTGGAAGCTTCTTTACATCTTACAAGGAATAAAACTAAAATCCTTCGAAGATCTAGCTACTCGCGCTCATGATATGGAGTTGAGCATGTCCTCTGCTGGAAAAGATATGACGTTTGTCCATGACCCTCGCAAAGGAAGAGACAAGCAGGAACCCAAGAGATGGAGCAAATTTGTGCCCAAGAACGACAACAAAGAGTCAATGAATGTTAATGTGTCGCCTGTAAAGTTCACTACGAAGGAAGGCAAGAAGCAAAGTGTGAGAACGAATTTCCAAGCGCGTTCGAGCCAAAAGTTGATCCTAAGGGAAATGCAAGAAAAGGAATACCCCTTCTTGGATTCTGACGTTTCTGATATTTTTAACGAGTTGCTTGAGTTAAAACTTCATTGAGTTGCCAAAGATGAAGCGACCTGATTAAGTTGGAAAAGCTGATGACCCAAATTATTACAAGTATCATAGACTTGTGAGTCACCCTCTTGAAAAATGTTTTGTCTTCAAGGATAGAGTGATGCGGTTGGTTAGAGAAAAGAATATTGTCCTTGATGATGATAAAGCTAGCTCTAACCAAATCTCCATAACATTCATCTTACTTGATCCGGTTAAAATATGTATCTCTGAAAAGCCTGAAGAAGAGTCATTAGAGCAAGAAAAATCTCAAGTTGATATAGATGGTGATGAAGGTTGGATTCTTGTGACTAAGAGAAGACGCAACAAGTCAAGCTTACGAAAAAAATCATTTGAGAAACCAATTAGAAGGAAGATGGTGAAGAAACTGGTGAAGCAGAAATCAATCAAGCGCCCAAAGAGGGCAAAGGTAGAAGTACATCACTACCAGAAACTCCGACGTCCTGTGACCCTAGAGGAATTCTTACCAAGTTCGTTCTGCACAAATCCTACTCAAGACAATAGGGAGACATCATGCTTCAATGCTGATAAAGAATAAACTATGAAGGTGTTTCATACTGACAATGATGCAAGTGAATCCTCACCAAAAGTGTCTCCTAGTGGCGAAGAAAAGACAACAAGGAAAATCTCGCCAATGATGTCTCCTTCATCTTATGAAAAGCCTATTGAACATTCTTCCCAAGAAGCACATGCATGTGATACAAAAATCACATTTACAGATGATGATCTTCTATTTGGTGAAACACTACACAACCGTCCTTTGTATATGGTGGGTCACGTGCTAGATAAGAAGATAAATAGAATCTTAATAGATAAAGGATATGGAGTCAACATTCTACCTATCCACACATTGAAGGAACTCGACATCACGACTGAAGAACTTAATGAAAGTCGTTTGTTGATACAAGGATTCAATCAAGGGGGACAGAGGTCCATAGGCTCTATTAAATTAGAAATCCACATGGAAGATTTGCGATCAAGCGCATGGATGCACGTGATCGATGCAAAGACTTCATACAATATATTACTTGGCAGGCCTTGGGTACATGAGAATAGGATCGTCTCATCTTCTTACTATCAATGTTTGACGTATCTTGAAGGCGGGATTGAAATGAAGATAGTTGGGGATGATAATCCTTTCACCGAAGTTGAGACACATTTTACCGATGTGAAATTCTATTTGAAGGGTTATGTTGTTAAAGAGGCAAAATCTAATGATGTCAAATCAACCAAGTCTGATAAGATCACAAGCAAAAGAATTGATGTGGCTGTCGGAAAGGCAAAAGTTGACACTAAAGAACTTTGTCCCAATCTTAATGAAGGGAAGACCATGTCTTCAAAGAAAAAGCTGACTTATGGACTTCGCTATGTTCCAAAAGTAAAGAAAGAAGAAGTCAAATCATCTAACCTTCAAGAAGATGCATTAAGAGGACTAACTCTTCCTATCAGACGGATTGATGCAATAAACTTGTCTTCAAAGCTGTCGGAAAAGACAATCACTTAAAATAAAGTGCGAGATGCGGCACTCCCTACAAAATGTACAAGAGAAGGTTTTGATCCTAATGCTTACAAGTTATTTGTGAAGGCTGGATACAACTCTAATGAGTCATCAATGTTAGGGAAACTCCCATCAGAAGCTAAAACCAGGCAGGCACGTGAAGGCCTAGGCTATAACCAACCACCGCCAGTTCGCATCTCCATAAGAAGGGCAAGCAATAATCATATAACTTTTGAAGATGATGTCACTGCTCCTAATAAAAAGCATTCCGTCTTTGATCGACTCAGAGAATCGACTGCAAGAACTTCTGTGTTCGAGAGATTAGGTCCATTGAAAAAGAAGAATAACAAGCATCGGAGAAGTTATCTAAAAGTGACAACGCTGGCTTCATCTATGATCCAAAAGGATTTCAAAAATTTGATTCCTTCTAGAATGAGGCGACAATTGGAACTTATGGTTTCTTGTAAAGAGGAACTAAAGACAAAGACTCACATTGTGGTTTACACCAAGGGGCGCGAGGAAGATGAAGAAAGTGTAGGCTCCTCATATCATGTTACAATCCAGAATGAGCACGATGCCTTGCCTCAAACAAAGATTGATAAAGAATTGGAAGATATTGTCTGGTGTTGTCATATATCTGTCAATGACAATGATACTCTAGAAGAGGAAGATGATGGAGATGCTCCACCAGAACTTGAAGAAGGAGTGAAGACCACAATAGATCTCTTAAAGGAAGTTAACCTTGGCACTGATGAAGACCCAAGGCCAACTTACTTGAGTGCCTTTCTAGAAGTTGATGAAGAAATCTCTTATGTGAATATACTCAAATAATATAGGGATGTATTCGCTTGGAGTTATAAAGAAATGCCTGGCTTGAATCCTAAAGTAGCAGTCCATTAGTTGGCAGTCAAAAATGGTGCTCGTCCTGTTAAGCAAGCCCAAAGACGTTTTAGGCCAGACTTGGTTCCATTGATAGAAAATGAAGTCAAAAAACTCATTGAGGCAGGATTTATTCGCGAAGTTAAATATCCTACATGGATTTCAAGTATTGTTCCTGTAAGGAAGAAGAATGGACAAATTCGAGTTTGTGTTGACTTCAAGGATCTTAATAATGCATGTCCTAAAGATGAGTTCCCTCTTCCCATTCCGGAGCTGATGATTGATGCCACCACTGGTTATGAGGCGATGTCATTCATGGACGGTTCTTCTGGTTATAATCAAATTTGCATGGCACCAAAGGATGAAGAACTCACCGCATTTTGCACGCCTAAAGGTATTTATTGCTACAAGGTAATGCCTTTCGGTTTAAAGAATGTTGGTGCCACATATCAAAGGGCTAAGCAAAATATATTTGATGAATTGCTCCATAAAAATGTTGAATGCTATGTTGATGACTTGATGGTAAAGTCGAGAAAGAGGGGTGATCATTTGAAAGACTTAAGAATGGTGTTTGAGTTGCTCTGAAGATATCAACTAAGGATGAATCCACTGAAATGTGCCTTTGTAGTTACTTCTGGGAAGTTCCTTGGCTTCATTGTGAGACATCGAGGAATTGAAATTGATCAAGCCAAAGTTGATGCAATTTCGAAGATGCCCGAACCTCGAAATATTTATGAGTTAAAAAGTCTCCAAGGAAAGCTAGCCTACTTGAGGAGGTTCATCTCAAATCTAGCGAGAGTATGCCAACAATTTGGTCATCTCATGAAGAAAGGTGATCCTTTTAATTGGGACCAAACATGTAGTGATGCCTTTAAAAGTATCAAATCGTATCTAGCGAAACCTCCAGTTTTGGCAACCCCTATACCTGGAAAGCCATTGATACTCTACATTGTGGCATAAGAAAGGTCCTTAGGAGCACTGTTAGCTCAAGAGAATAGTGAAGGCAAATAAAAGTTGTGCTTGGCACTAGTCTTCTCAATTCAAAAGATGAAGCATTATTTTCAAGCTCATGTTGTTCGTCTTATTTCTAGAGCAAATCCCCTCAAGTTTGTTATGTCGAAACCTGTCCTTAGTGACCGACTAGCAAGATGGTACCTCTAATTCCAACAGTTTGAGATAGTGTACATCCCTCAAAAAGCTGTGAAGGGACAAGAATTAGTGGATTTCTTGGAAAACCATCCGATACCAGATGATTGGGAGTTAACTGATGAGCTTTCTGATGAAGATGCGATGTCTATTGAAATTCAACCTCCTTGGAAAATGTACTTTGATGGGGCTGCACATCGTGGCGGAGCTGGCGCTGGCGTGGTGTTCATCACTTCACAAGAAGAGATTCTACCATTCTCTTTTACTCTGAAGCAACATTGCTCTAATAATGTCGTTGAATACCAAGCATTGATATTTGGACTTGAAATGGTTGTCGACATGAAACAATTACACTTACAAGTCTTTGGTGACTCTCAGTTGGTGATCAATCAACTCTTGAGAAGTTATGAGGTGAAGAAGCTTGAATTGCGCCCTTATCATGATTATGCTCAAAAGTTGATAGGATGGCTTGGAGATGTAACCCTCCAACATGTGCCTAGAACGGAAAATAAGAAAGCTGACGCGTTGGCCGCCCTAGCTTCAACGCTAACCCTTCTTGATCAGAAACAAGTCACTATTTGCCAAAAATGGATAGTACCACCGCCAAATGAGGACGAATATACAGAAAAAGAGCTTGAGTATCTCGTTGCTTTTTCTGAAGCCGCGAAGGAAGATTGGAGACAACCCATTATTGACTATATGTGTTATGGGATACTTCCAGAAAATCCAAGGAGAAGGACTGACATTCGTCGTCGTGCACCTTGCCTCATTTACTACAAGGACACATTATATAGAAGATCATTTGAGGGAGTACTCTTACGATGTTTGGAAGAGGAAGAGTCAATCCAAGCTCTGCAATAAGCACACTCAGAAGTATGTGGATCACATCAATCTGGACCGAAGCTTCACTTTTATATAAAGAGATAGGGTATTATTGGTCAACTATGTTGAAGTATTGTTTAGATTATGCTCGGAGGTGCGATGCTTGTAAATTTCATGCGAATTTTATACATCAGCCACCCGAAGTATTACACCCAACTATTGCATCTTGGCCATTTGACGCTTGGGGATTGGATGTTGTGGGACCATTACCAAAATCTTCTGGTAGACACTTGTACATCTTAGCTGCAACATATTACTTCTCAAAATGGGCTAAAGTTGTCGCTCTTAAAGAAGTGAAGAAAGAGAATGTTGCAAATTTTATCCGAGTGAATATCATATATCGCTTTGGCATCTCTCGCTACATAATAAAGGACAATGGCAAGCCATTTGATAACAAGTTAATGAACAAAATTTGTTATCTCTTTGACTTCAAGCAGCGTAAATCTTCTATGTATCATGCTGCCGCCAATGGCCTTGCTGAAGCATTTAATAAAACTCTATGCAACCTCTTCAAGAAAGTTGTCTCCAAGTACAAACGGGATTGGCATGAAAGAATGGAAGAAGCTTTGTGGGCATATAGGACAACATACCGCACACCAATTCAAGCAACACCATATTCACTTGATTTTGGAGTTGAAGCAGTCCTGCCACTCGAGCGTCAAATACCTTCCTTAAGACTTGCTATTCAAGAAGGGCTCACCGAAGAAGAAAATGCTCGACTGCGTCTTGCTGAGTTAGAAGCACTTAATGAAAAGATGCTAGAAGCCCAACAAAATCTTGAATGTTATCAAGCTCGTCTAGCTCGTGCTTTCAATAAAAAAGGTTCGCTTGAGATGCTTCCAAGTTGGAGACCAAGTTCTCGCAGTAAGAAGACCCATCATTACTTCGCATAAGTCTAGGGGCAAATTTACCTCAAAGTGGGATGGACCATATGTCGTACAAGAACCATATTCAAATGGTGCTTACAAGCTTGTTGATGCTGATGGCGTAAGGGTCGGTCCTATCAATGAAAAATTCCTGAAGAGGTACTACCCTTGAAGTAAGATGATGCTCCTTAAGGTACGAGCCTAAACTGCATGTCACTCCTGGCTCGCAAGAGTATAAACTGTGTACGACACAACAACAAAAAAAAAATCACTCAATCCCCCAGAACTACGTTGTGACTTGATCCTCTTCACTGAGGTACGTAGGCGCTTAGAATATATCCTAAGTTCAGTTGCATGAGTGTCAAAAAAATACATGTTCCCACTTGATCCGTCACATGAAAGTTAAAGTTATGAATAATCTTTCATCAAACTCTAGACTTGCACCAAATGGTAGTGACCTGATGGGGGCAGACCCTTATGAATATAGTTTGTTGTGAAACCTGAAGTCTTCAAATTCTTCAAATCTACAAGTTGAAGTCTTCAAATTCTTCAAGTCTTCAAGTTGAAGTCTTTAAATTCTTCAAATTCTTCAAGTCTGCAAGTTGAGGTCTTCAAATTCTTTAAATCTGCAAGTTGAGGTCTTCAAATTCTTCAAGTCTGCAAGTTGAGGTCTTCAAATTCTTCAAGTCTGCAAGTTGAAGTCTTCAAATTCTTCAAGTCTGCAAGTTGAAGTCTTTTAGTCTGCAAGTTGAAATCTTTATGTCTACAAGTCGAAGTCTTCAAATTCTTCAAGTCTGCAAGTTAAAGTCTCAAATCAATTAAATTTTCAAGTTGAAGCCTTCAAATTCTTCAAGTCTGCAAGATGAAGTCTCAAATCAATCAAGTTTGAAACTTGAAATCTTCAAATCAATCAAGATTGTAAGTTGAAGCCTTCAAATTATTCAAGTCTGAAAGATGAAGTTTTCAAGTCTTGACCTCTAAATTACCTTTTTTAGGGCAGGGATGTGTATCTATCCTCTTTTCGCCTTATGAATACCATAGATTACCTTTCTTAGGGCGGGGATGTGTATCTATCCTTTTTTCGCCTTGAGAATACCATAAAGTTACCTTTCTTAGGGCGGGGATGTGTGTGTATATATCCTCTTTTCGCCTTAAGAATACCATAAATTACCTTTCTTAGGGAGGGGATGTGTATCTATCCTCTTCCGCCTTAAGAATACCATAAAATTACCTTTCTTAGGGCGGGGATGTGTATCTATCCTCTTTCGCCTTAAGAATACCATAATATTACCTTTCTTAGGGCGGGGATGTGTATCTATCCTTTTTCGCCTTAAGAATACCATAAAGTTACCTTTCTTAGGGCGGGGGTGTGTATCTATCCTCTTTCGCCTTAAGAATACCATAAATTACCTTTCTTAGGGAGGGGATGTGTATCTATCCTCTTTCGCCTTAAGAATACCATAAAGTTACCTTTCTTAGGGAGGGGATGTGTATCTATCCTCTTTTCGCCTTAAGAATACCATAAATTACCTTTCTTAGGGCGGGGATGTGTATCTACCCTCTTTCGCCTTAAGAATATCATAAAGTTACCTTTCTTAGGGCGGGGATGTGTATCTATCCTCTTTTCGCCTTAAAAATGTCATAAAATTACCTTTCTCAGGGCGGGAATGCGTATCCATCCCTTCACACCTTTGCACTTTCAAATATCATAAAATTATCTCCCTTAGGGCGAGGACGAGTACTCATCCCTTTGTTTCATAAGACTACCTTCTCCACGGGTCATCCTTTGAATCCTACTTACAAAAAAGGGGGGAAAGACAACACAAAGAAAATACAAGTAGAGGATAAATTGTTACCTGTCAAGACGTTTAAGACTTGTAAGTCATGCTAAGCTAACTAGGTTAGACTTGAGACAATTTTTTTTTGGTTATAATGAATCCTTTGAAGTATAGTTTCAAGCTATGACAACCTTTTTTTGGTGACGATGTTCTGACATTGAGATATGAAACATTTTGTGAGGCAACAAAAAATCTGAAATCAGCTGCATGACAGAATTTAAAGTTAACAAAAAAAACTCATCTAGAAAGATTCTGAAGGTATTAAATCTTGAATTTCGGATATGTTGTATACCTTTGTGTCTATATTCTAAATAATCATGCGGCTTGTGATTTCTTCGTTCCTACATCAAGACACGAGAATTTTAGTAAAACCACACAAATCTGAAATTTTCAGCATGACAGAATCTAGAGCTAACTTCAAAAAATCATATAGAAAGATTTTGAAGGTATTAAATCTTGAATTTCGGATATGTTGTAGACCTTTGTGTCTATATTCTAAATAATCAAGCGGTTTGTGATTTCGTCGTCCCTACATCAAGACACGAGAATTTTAGTAAAGCCACACAAATCTGAAATTTTCAGCATGACAGAATCTAGAGCTAACTTCAAAAAATCATCTAGACAGATTCTGAAGGTATTAAATTCTGAATTTTGGATATGCTAGAGATCGAGAAGTATGGTTTCTGTAAAATCAAACCGTTCATGATTTTAATTTTTCTACAATGAGATATGAATTTTCTACGACAGACATGTCAAGCTGTAAAAAAAGTGACGAAAATCAGAAAAAGGGAGGGAGATTACCTTGAATTATGCCCCTTTCGTCATAGGCTCGTAGCTCACAATCTGTAATTGAAGACAAAATTGTGGAGATAATGTGTCTATTAATAGACGTCATGTGGTGGAAATAAAATCCTTCTCCTAATTCAATTACAATTCCTTTTGGGCTAGGACAATAGAAAAGGACATAAATATAAAATTGAGTGGGACTACAATTCCTAATTCAACTACAATTTGAACTTAAATGACATCATAAAATTCCTTTCCTAGACTAATAGCACTTCCTTTTTGGCTATGCTAAAGTAATTGACGGAAATACTGTCCTAGTCGAATTGGTTTACCTATTGCTTTTTAACAAGCATTTATTTGCCTCCTATCATGATTCTAATTGGCCAAATATATGTTTGAAAGTGGTAGACTCACGTGCCCACTCCAATTACATGTATTGGAGTCAGACAATAAATTAAACATTGCATGAGCATGGTAAATAAATTACTATTTAATTAATACTTCAAGTCTAGTCTTCGAAAGATAAAATATCTCAACAAAACTTGAAGCAGGGGGCATTTGTAATCATTTAAAATTTATTAAATATAAATTTATAAAATGATTCGGATTATATTAAATTCATAAATATATTAGTCCAAATAAATATTATGGATCAATATAATTGAGTTAATTATTTAAATTCAATAAATATGAATTTAATTAAATCCCGCTCCATAAAGCCCATATGCCATGTCACTTAAATCTGATTGGCCGAAGAGAATCTTATTCCAATCACAACTCCCCTATTTTAAAACTATAAATAGGGGTCCTCATAATTCGAAAGCTCGTGGATGAAAAGCCGCAGATTTCTCTACAAGTTCAAGAGTTCAAGAATTCAAGAATTCAAGCGTTCAAGTTTCAAGAACGATAAAGATCAAGAACGATCAAGACCAACGGATTCAAGATTAAGCTTGAAGCCCTTGAATTCAACTAGAAGTCAAGATCAAGATAAAGTTCAAGTTCAAGATCAAGATAAAGTTAAAGTCAAGTTCAAGATCAAGATAAAAATAAGATCAAGATCAAGATAAAATTCAAATTCAAGATCAAGATAAAATTCAAATTCAAGCTCAAGCTTAAGAGCCCTTGAATTTATATTTGAAAAGGCGAATTCAGAGGAATCATAGAGATTGTAACACTCGCACTTTAAATCAATAAAACGATTGTTGCGATAATTTTCCGTTTCTTGATTATTATTTTCTCGACGCGAATTTTATTGTCTACAGTGAGACTTAACACTTTTGATTCATAATTATTATTATTTTTAAAAGAGAGAAAAGAAACCTGGGAGAGCTCCTTGATGTTCACGTCGGCGAGGAACAAAAAGCAACATTAAGGTGAAGCTCTAAAATCTTTCGTTCACAACATTAATGGTTGCATACCAAATCAATCAATATTGTATTATATTGTTGGGGATAAAGAATTGAATTACTAGTAATTTAAATACTCAATATATATGTTGCAGTTTAAGTTGGTTTCTAAAAATCTAAGGTCACAAAATCTATTAAGAGAGTAATTATTATGGGGTAATGATGGCTAAACAATTGCCAATCATTGAAAGGTGGATTTTAAATTTAAAGGTAAGGATTGATTTGTATTTTGGTTTCATGATTGTCGGCTTACCGCCATTGGTTTCGTAACCAGTTTGCTTCAATTTTAATTATTGTTATTTTGTTATCATATTATAAATTAAATTTTAATACATTGAGATAGGTAATTAAATATTAGGTGCATTGTATTATATGAATACTATTAGATTTTTAGTATTTGGAGGAATTGAGACTTAACCATAGACTTGAAATTTAGGAAATATAAGACTTGACATATTAGGTGGTATCAAGATATAAGAAATTGATTATAGATTTAGGTGATTTTTGGGGTCTAAGCTAGAAGTATAGCAATATTGGTGTCTACAGACTCGTTTACTTACGAATATTGCATACTTGATAGATTGGAAACGTTCTAAAGCTCTGCAAAAGGGAAAAGATGAAATCTTGAGGATTTGTGACATGTGTTCGGCATTTGAAGTATGTTAAGACTTTCTAGACTTTTTTGAGGAACGTTTTTCTAATTAAGGATTAAGGGCGAAAGATGGGGATCTCGTACCATTGGTGTGACGAGCATTGGTACGAGTACCGGTGTTATAAAAGGGAAAGTTTATTACTATGAAATGACAAATTGAAATCTAAAAATGCCTAAGCATATGAGCATTAACTGATGTACTGTCGACTTTGTTTCTTTTGCGTGGTTGTGTTTCTTTATTAAACTCGTATAATTGTGATGGTTGAGGTGATCATATGTCATACCAATATTTGATTGATTGAGATGCATCATCATCTCCTATTTTTTGTTGATATTATATTGTGCACATGCACTGACATGAGATTGAGTATGAGTAAAGGTCTGACACGTGGAGATCGTCCAGATTGAGATTGGTTTATGATTATAAGTTGAGCACGTGGATATCGTCCGTGTTGGGCATGGTTTGATTTTATGATAGTACGCTGGTACGCTGAGATCATCCACACAGACACATGGAGATTATATGGACCACGCAAGTCGCCTATGGGTCATGAACTCTCAATGTATTTCTGAGAAGTATCGTGTACATACGGTTGAGAGAGTACTTGTCATTTGAGGCATATTATTTCATGGTGTTGCATTGCATGACATCTCATTACATCCTTCATTCCGATTAGATTATGTGTTTCATTGGTGTTTGAACATTAATCCATATTTGATAAAACTTGACTGATAAGTATAATGTAGACTAGTAAAATTAAAGGATGATTTTCTTATATACTCCGGTCACTACTTCTTTGTTGTCGATCTATGAGACATATTGGGTACACGTAGTTTTGTACTCATATTATACTTGCTGGACTCTTTTGTGGTGCAAATTGAATTTTGAATATGAGCGTATCTCGTGGAGCTGGCCGAGTTTAAGTTGGAGTTATCTTGGAGTTGTGGTGAGTTATTTGTCCGATCCGTGGTCTACACCTTCCTCTATCTCTTTATTTATTCTATTGTTCTAGTTTTCAGACAGGATATTTCTTACGTCTAGATTTTCATTTTAGTTTCAGAATTGCATCGTGTTTTAGAAGCTCTTGTAATTATGACACAAAATCTTGGGTGGTATTTCAGCTTTCCTCATTTTGTATTTGTGAAAGACTTAGTGTTCAAGATATTTTTCTTGTCACTTACCTTTCTTCTTTATTTATTAAGTTTAATTAGTAAACTTATTGGATTGGCTTACCTATCGGTTTGGAACATAAGTGTCATCACGGCTTGTGATTTTGGGTCATGACAATTTGGTATTAGAGCCCTAGGCCATCGGTCTCATGAGTTCAAGAGCAATGTCTAGTGGAATATTGTGGATCGGTATGATGACGTCCATACTTATCTTCGAGAGGCTATAGGACATTTAGAGAACTTTTATTCTTCCATTCCATATCTTGCACACTTGATTTTTGTTGAAATTTCAATTTATTGTTTCATTCTCTCACAAATGGTGAGAACTCGTGCATCCGTGATCAAAGATCGAGAGCTTGAACCCACACCCACCCACCGCTAGGGTTATTGCATGAAGTAGATATAGGAAGAAATGTGAGGTAGAGGTTGTGTTGTACACATTTGGTTAATAGGCATGTTATGATTGTTGATGAATCCTCTAACCTATAATGATGACTTGAATGAGGATGTGTTTGAGTTTGTAGTCAGCTGTCATGAAGGTTGCATAATTTTGAATTTGTGGAGCCCCATGGAGTTGACTACATCACCTTTTAGATGACTGGTTCTGTGAAGCAATGATGAAGATATTAGATTGATAATAGGCCACTTGGATCACATTCACTCTCATGGACTCAGTTTACTCAGGTATTTCTAGATAAGTTTATTCCACGCAGTGAGAGGGAGCATAAGCGGGCAGAATTTAAGATATTACAGCATGATGGTATGTTAGTCACTGAGTATGAGGCTAAATTCAATGTCTTGGCTAGACATGTTTCAATGATACTTTTTATCGAGACTGAGAGGGTGAGAAGGTTTCTCAAAGGGTTGATTTTTTAGATTCACATGGGAGTTTCTCAGGTTGCTGCTTCTAGTGTTCCATTTCACAAAGAGATAAATGTTGTCAAAAAGTTAGAGATGATTCAACATGAGATATTTGAGTAGTGTGAGGGTAAGAATATTCATCATTCAAGTAGAATATGGTATGTGAGTCACTTGATTTGCTGGTACATGTTTCTACTTTTGTTGAAGATTTTATAGTGGTAGATCGAGTATATAGATCTTGTGTAGTTACTTTGATGAAATATGATACTCAAGTGGGTCTGAAGGTCTTATATATGATAGATTTCTTGATATATAATGGATGTCTTCTTATCACGCAATTTTGAACTATCATGTCAATCTTGATATATATTCTTGATATTTATTTTTGTATTGACTTATAACAAGGCACTCAACCCATTCGCATTCCTTCTTATCGTATGACACCAATCAAGTTGAAGGAGAAGTTGTAGGATTTGTTGAGCAAGGGGTTCATTAAGATGAGTGTATCTTCTTGGGGTTCTCCAGTATTATTTGTGAAAAAGAAGGATAGATCTATGCGTGCGTGTGTTGACCATCGGGAGTTGAACAAGGTTGTCATCAAAACAAATACTTGATACCTCGTATTGATGATTTCTTTATAAACTTCAAGGTGCTTCAATTTTCTCCAAGATTGACTTGAGATCCGGTTATCATTAGTTGAAAGTTAGAGTGTAGGATATACATAAGACAACCTTTAGACACATTATAGTCATTATGAGTTTTTGATGATGTCTTTTGGATTGACTAATGTCCCAACAACTTTTATAGCCTTGATGAATGGGGTGTTCAGAACATACTTGGATTCCTTTGTTATTGTCTTCATAAATGATATATTGATATACTTTTGTGGTAGGGAGGATCATGAGCATCATTTTAGGATTGTGCTCGAAATTCTAAATGTGAAGAAGTTTTATGCCAAGTTTTCAAAGTGTGAATTATGGCTTAGTTCGGTAGCATTCTTGGGACATGTAGTATCAAGGATCGTATTATGATGGATCATAATAAGATTGAGGCAGTTTGGAATTCAATCAGACCTACTTTAATTACTGAGATTTAGAGTTTCTTAGGCCTTACAGGTTATTATCGATGATTTGTGGAGGGGTTCTCATTCATTGCATCCCTATTGACTAGATTGACTCATAAAGAAGTGGTTTTTCAATGGTATAATGAGTATGGGGTGAGTTTTCAAAAGCTTAAGACTTTATTGACTATTGTTCCTGTTTTCACTTTACCCGTGGAGATATTGTGATATTTTTCCGATTTGATATTGATTGTGTATTGATGTAAAAAGGAAATGTGATATCTTATACTTCAAGAAAATTGAAGGTTCATGAGAAGAGTTATCCTACTCATGACTTGGAGTTGACGGTGGTAGTGTTCGGGCTAAATATTTGAAGTCATTACCTTAATGGTGTGTTTTATGAGGTGTTCATAGATCATCATAGTCTCTAGTATATATTCAATTAAAGAGATCTCAATTTGAGGCAGAAAATATGATTGCTTAGGTACTATGCCTTGACTATCCTTTATTATACGGGCAAGATAAAGGTAATAGCAGATTCTTTAAGTCAAAATGTGGTAAATATGAATAGTCTAGCGTTGTTACTGGTGGGATAGCGTCCTTAATCTATGGATGTCCAGTCCTTAGCCAATAGTTTCGTGAGACTTGATATTTCAAAATCTAGTAGGCTTACATATAGGCGATGTCGTTCTCATTGAAGATAATTCGAGCACAATATTTTGATGATGGTGATTTATGTAAGATTCAAGACAAAGTGTTACAAGGAGAAGTTAGGGGGAAATTCTTGATGGTGAGGGAATTTTGAGGATAAAAGAATAAAAGGTTGTATTTATGTTCCTTTGACAGGTAATTTGACTAGACTAATCATAGAAGAGACCCATAGTTTGAGGTATTCTATTCATCTGGGAGCTACTAAGATATATTATGACTTAAATAAACATTATTGGTGGTATCATATGAAAAGAGACATGGTAGATTTTATATTTCGGTGTTTGAATTGTCAGTAAGATAAGTATGAACACCAAAATTCTAGAGGTGTGACTCAATAGATGTCCATACCAGAGTGGAAGTGGGAGCATGCTTGTGGTAAGGTTGACACGGACCTTGAGTAAGTTTGATGTTGTATGGGTCATTGTGGATTGACTAACCAAGTCTACACATTTCATGTCGGTTCAGATTACTTATAATTCAGAAAAGTTAGCCAAATTCTACATTCGGTAGATAATTATGTAATACCCCAAAAAATTTTAAGCTAAGGCCCGAACTATTCTTTATTTGCATATAAGATCTTATCTGGTTATTCTTAAATTGCCCATATTTATAAAGGTAAATTCTTTAGTATGGAAATGATTTTGGATATCAATTAAGGTCACTAAAAACTCCTAGCACAAGTAGAGTTGAAAGTTTACTTATCGATTAAGTTTTGATGTAAGATTCTACTTGGGTCAACTTCAAACGACCATATCTCTTAGAATATATGAGTTGTGTGGCCCATAAGCTATCAAATTAAAGGTATTTTAATCCTCTTTCCAACGCCACATTTCGCATTAATCCAAGGTTTGAGTAAAATGTTATGACCATTTTAGTAACCTGATACAGAGTTGTGACGAATTAGCCGACGGAAAAATATTAAAAAGGGTTGTTTTTATCTTTTTACCTCTAAGAAAACCATCAACGAATTTCTTGACTATTTAAAGACCCAAAACAATTAGATTTTCATCTCTTAATACATCATTCTCTTCTCTCTCAAACCCTAGGGCAAAACCCTAAGGAAAAATCAAAGTAGAAGACTCCATTCAAGATTATTTCCATCTTTTTCAAGATTCTTCTTCGAGGTTGAGGTGTTCTATACCCCGACAAGGTATAGGACAGTTCTGGCAGCGTGAGCGAGACGATGTATCATCACGTAGCTCATAGTGATGGTTGTCGATTAGAGAATCTCCCAATAGAGTTAAATTATATTTTTATATATCACTTATTATGTTGAGTTCAGAGATGAGAAAGTATTTTGTAAAGTTTTAAATGATTTAACTCCTTTATTTCTTTACATTCGGCTTGAGTACATTGTTATCTATTGCAGTCCTTTTTTTAGTTATTTGTTATTTAGCTATATTATATACCCGTACATTCAATGTATTGATTTCATTCGACCTACATCGTTTAATGATGCAGATACAGGTTCTTAGGATCCTAAACAAGATTCCGTTGAGATCATTTTGTCAGCTTTTGAGTAAGACCTCATTGCTTCTGGAGGACTCCATTTTTATGAGTTGTTCCTAGTAGTTCTCTTGAGGAGTCGCGAGTCTTGTCCCAAAAGTCATTCTTGTATACCTTAAAGGCTTCATAGATAGACAGTTTTGGAGAGTCTTTCAGTTTCAGATATTTTATTTAAAACTTATGTTTCATACTTAATATATTCAGCGAAGTTTTGAGATTCAGTAAGCTATTTCTAAACGTTTCTTTCAATTTGATGCTTATGTATGCTTGAGTTAGTCTTTCACTTGTAGTCAGGCATGATGAGGGTTCGCTTGGGGGCCAGCAATGGTTCTCGAGTGCCGGCCACGTCCAGGGTGTGTTGACACCCAATTTTGACCCTTCCCGATAATAATTAATTTTCGAGCTTCTTAATTTTCAAACGAGTTAGAATAATTAGCTTTATAAACTTCAAATAATTTCAAGGTTATTTTAAGTAATTTCAGTTGATTTTTATAATACTTTAAATAATAAATATATTTTATATGTTTTAATTAGTTGAAAATCATCTCAGAAGGTTTACATCTTTAGCTAAATATTTTATTAATTTAGTTTAGTTTAAATTATGTTTATGTTTTGAATTAATTCGCTTTATATTTAATTTAATTATTTTATTTGGTTAAAATTAAGAAGTTCATTAATTAATTTATACTAATTCATCTTATTTAACTTTTAGCCGAATTCACCGACTAAATCCAATTTGGCTAAGTTTTAACTTCAATTGGTTATAATTGTAATTCATTTAGCCTTCTTGAATTTGTAATTTTAGCCCCTTTTACCCTATCATTTAACTCAATTTTGCAAGAAGTTAGGTCATTCATTCAAGATTTTCCAGCAGCCCAACAAACCCGATCCCATCTTTCCAGCAGCCCAGCAATTTTCAGCAACTCTAACCAGCCCATCTTCTTCTTGATCCAAATCTCAATTATTCCCAGCCCACCTTTTATCCTAAACCAACCCGGACCACTCTGCTTCTCCTAAGAAGACCCAGAACGCTCCAACGTTCACTTCACAACAATCCAACAGCAGCAACAAACGATTCAAACAGTGATTCAAAGCGGCGTCAAGACGGCATGAACGCGATGTCAACAATTCCAGCGATTCCAACTCACGAAGGCAAACGGAAAGCAGCAGCAATGAGACGGGGATACACGGCGTCAATACGCGTCCAAACCCAGTACACTGCGATTCTTGTCTTCTTCCTCAGCATCCCTCTCGAGCAGTACTATGCCAGCAGCAAAAGCACACGTCTTCCATCCTTGCAATCTTGGGATCGCTCTACGTAGCATTCCAAGGACGAGGGGATCGATCCCAGGTGGCCACCTCTCTCCAATCCGTTCGAATTTGGAATCAATTGGGATATTCCTCCGTCCTTTGAGAGAATTTGAGGGGGAATTTTTTAATTCGTGGGTCTTGTTCTTATCCAATTTCTCAGCCCTTTTACCCCCATTTCCGAACCCTAGAAACCTTCTATATAAACCCATTCCTTCTTCATTGCTTGGGGTTGAAAAATTTTGAGTCGATACAAAGGAAAGAATACATCGAGATATCACTTTCAATTCTTCTTCTTCTTCGTCATCAAATATCACTACTACTATTATCAAAAATTCAAATACAAAGCACCAACTTTTTATTTTTTTACAAAAGAATCTTGATTTTCTCATCAACCCCATTGAATTAAAATTCAATTTTTTTTTATGAATTTCATTTAGATTTCTTCTTTTGCTTTCTGGATTTTGAAGAAAATCAAGATTTAAAATGGAGAAAAGCAAAGCTTGCATTGGGTTTCAGTACGTGTCTTTATGTTTCAGAAATACTTGAAGATTCACACTATCGACGATCGTGACGGTGGCGATGGAGTCGGATGTTGTTTCGTTATCTCACGCTTTGAGGTTATGATGAAAAATAAAGAATGAAGAAGAAGAGCATAATAAGTGGGGTGTGAAATAGAACAAGATTTTGATTTTTTAAATATTTTTCTACTTTAATTTTTTTTGGTGCACATGTTTTTATTTTAATTTTCAATTTTTTTTTCCATGTCAGTTTTAGGAGGGGTAAATAAATTTACTTTTAATTAGTATAAGTGTGTAATAGGTTGCCATGATAGTTTAAGTGTATAACTGAATTTTCGGAAAAAGTTCAAGGGGGAATATATGCTTTTTCCCTAAATAGTCAATGTATACTTCATTTATAGTCAATGTATACTTTATGTATAGTTAAGTTATATTATATAGTCAGTGTATATTTTCTATGACTTTTGGCAAACTATAGTGTATAGTCAATGTATACTTTCTATGACTTTTAGCTATTTTTATATAAATAAAACATGATTAATTTGTTATAAACTAATTACTTTATGAAAAAATTACCTTATTAGACATACATTCATACCATATATATTAATTATATCTAAACGTTATTCGCATACGCTCATCTCCTATTCTTTGTAATACTTTGATTAGTTGGTGCAACATTATGCGAATAACATTTAGAAATATGGTGAATAATTACCAATAGACATGAAAGCTATAGCTCTATAACTACTTAGCTATATTAGTTTTGCACGGACAAATGAAGAAAGAACAACTAAATTAGTTTCAAGATCTTTTACTCTTTCAACAAAGAAAGAGCAAATCTTCTCAATCTGAAGAAGAGAAGCCCATTGAAAAGGTTGATTATCTTCTGGCAGTTTTGAGCTAGAGGGGTTGTGACAGATCAATGTCTGCCTTAACAGGAGATGAGCGTCTCAAGGGTAATTGTGGTCTCTTAGGATAACAGCAGGAGCATTCTTTTACCTTAAAATATAACGGAGGGTATAAGTGGTCTATTTCGTATAGTTCAGGAGCAATTTTGATCATTTTCCCTACTTTTAATGAACAAGCATGTCCGCATGTACTTGTTGATATCCAATCTCGTGGCTAAATTTTGATGCTTCGCCAACGAAACTCAGCAAATATTTTTTAATCTCTTTTGCATTTCCTGCATCATTTCTTTAAAGGCAAAAAAATAAGTGTTGGTGTGATTTTTCTCCGCCATTCGAGTTCATCAATTTGTATTGTCGCTATTATAGAAATATTTTTCCGTTCTATCGTGTGAGTAAGCAGAGGCGAATCTAGGATTTGGAGGTCGTGGGTGCCACATCGTTCAAGTAAGATAAAATGATCGGTTGCTTTAATTTTGGGTTACAATTCGGGTTACTAATCTTTTCTTATTTGTATAAACAAATCGATCAAATATGCATGTTAGTAATATTTTCTTTTAGATATTCTGAGATTAGAGATAACTAAACAATTCAATTTTTATTTTCTTTCTGAAATTAGATGTCTTATTCGCTGAAACTTTGAGGAAAAAAAAAGATTTTTCACATTAAAGTTTGAGCTTGTATAAACCATCTAAGAGTATTAACTTAATATATTCATATTCCATTGACTTTATGTGTTGTTGGAGATATATAATAGGGAAAGAATAAATATTGTAGTTTCAGCCTAGTCATCTTACTTAGCAAGAACGTCGGTGAAGATCGAAAGAACCTTTAAATTAAAAAAAAAATCTAATAATAATATTCATCATTTTTAAAACTTATGTTTTTTAAAAACTACTATTTAAATATATTCTTAATAATATTTATTTGACGTTCATAATTCATTACTCATTAATTGATAAAGAATAAACATGTAACACTCATATCAAGAGATTAATAATTAGTGAAAGAGAAAGTAAAAAAAAAACTAAAATTAATTGTGAAAAGGAGTCAATTTGAATTAATAAAGAATAGTAAATAAATAAGAAAGAATGGAGAAAAAAAATTAAATCCCTTTACACATTAATGAAAAAGACAAAAAAGAAAAAAAAAGAAAAAAAAAGGAGCAAGCAAAAAATAGGTGCTAGCAGCGGGATTCGAACCCGCGTTGGTAGTGTGGCAGGCTGTCTTTGTCGCCAATTGAACTGTTCAGCATTTAAGTTACTGGGTTGCAAAGTTAAATATATATTGAATTATTATACATATATACATATATATACATCATTTTTTACGAGATCACTGGGTGTCGTGGCACCCCCACCTGTCCACGTAGATCCACCCCTGTGAGTAAGTAATCTAATTTCTTGACAACTGTGAGGGGGTTCTAATTCTTTAAGGACACACAAGCAGCTCGTGGACTCATAATATTTTTTATTCTTCTACATTTTTGTTTCAGAATTTATTTAGTTTTCTTGAATATAAAACTGAAAGTGATTTGTTAAAGAATTATTCGAAAAATGAATAATAATGGTATTTACCATGTCATAGAAAATTTTACAATTAGATCACACATATTTTTTAATAAAATAGTTACATTATTTTTATTTATAATTATACTTTTCAACTGCAATTTTGCATTTATAAAATCTATCGAAAAATAACTACGTTAAAATTATTTCTTGTAGTTTTTATCAATTTTCTTTAAAAAGATAATTCATTGAAAAATCGACGGACTTGATCAATTGATTTATACCAATTTTTAGTAGTGTAATTAAAATAGAGTAATAAAGCAGGGATGAAAAAATTGTTGATCCACATTCAACACCTAACCAATTTCACAATATCTAGTCGTGAATGAATTAAGACTTTATTTAGTCGTGGATGAATTAAGGTTTTGGATGTTGGAAGACTTGAATTTAGCATGAACATCTTTTTATTTTTAAAGATGTTATTTGTTTATAAAAGAAGGTGTTATTTGCAGTTTTGATGATTTGACAAACCATGGGACCTTGTAAAGGAACTTGATCCCCGTATCAATGTTCTATTTGTAAAAGTCTAAATCGGTTGAAGTTAACTAATTTAGTGGGCAGTGTTGTATCTGCTTAGTCAAATTCTAAGTCTTCTAGGAGCTAGTTGATTTAGTGGGCAGTGTTGTATCTGCTTAGTTGAAGTCTAAGTTGTCTAGGGTTGATAGCTTAGTGGGCAGTGTGGTATCTGCTTAGGCTCAGTAAGTAATAAGGTTATTACTTAGCTTTGAGATTAATAGCTTAATCTTATTTGGTGTTGTATCTGTGTTTCACTTTTGCTTGAAGAGATTAGTGAAAACAGTTGAAAATCCTGTGTGACAGGTCGTGGTTTTACTCCCTTGAGCAAGGAGGTTTCCACGTAAACTGCTTGTGTTGTCTTCTGTTTATTGTCTACTCATCATTACTGTTCTTGCTGAATCAAGGGACCTGGTCCGTTGACTGATAGTGGACGCACATATTCTATCAATTGGTATCAAAGCAGGTGATCTCTAACTGGTTAACACCAAGAGAGATTCCTGTAGGAAGATGGCTGCTCCACTGAACCTAGAAGAAGGACAATCGTCAACAAGACCACCTCGTTTCAATCGCCAGTTCTATAGCTGATGGAAAATAAGGATGCATGACTTTTTAATGGCTGAAGACAACGAGTTGTGGGACATTGTGCTGGATGGACCCTTCATCCCAACAACGGAATTGAAGGATGGTGAAATGACAAGAATCATTCGTAAGACTCGTCAACAGTACAACGAGGCAGACAAAAAGAAGATTGAGAAAAGTTATAAAGCTAAGAAGCTACTGGTGTGTGGTATAGGTGCTGAAGAGTGCAATCGCATTTCCGCTTGTGAGTCGGCAAAAGAAATTTGGGATTGTCTCAAAAGAACTCATGAGGGCACGGAGCAAGTGAAAGAATCCAAGGTGGACATGTTAACCACCCAATATGAGAACTTCGTAATGAAGGAGGGAGAAAGTATTCATGATATGCATACAAGATTCTCCTCCATAACCAATGAGCTACGATGTTTGGGAGAACCTATCCATCCCAGTAAGCAGGTCAGGAAGATTCTTCGAATCCTTCCCAAGTCTTGGGCAAGCAAAGTGGATGTCATTACTGAAGCAAAGGACCTGAAGGTGCTGACGATGGATGCTCTGATTGGCAATCTTCAGACTAATGAAATGAATAGAAACCAAGACACCTCAAAGAAGGAGGTAAAGAAAGATAAGTCTTTAGCTCTCAAGATCTCATCAGGTGAAATCTCCAGTGAAGAAGAGGATATGGCTTATCTCACCAAGAGGTTCCAAAAAATCGTGAGAAAGCATGGAGGTTTTCGAAAGGGAGGGAATCTCTCCGGGCTGCAAATGCAAGTGACTTATGTCACAAGTGTGGAAAGGTTGTACACTTCATGAGAGACTGTCCGATACTCAAGGCTGAAACCAAGGAGTATCAAAGACCTGGAGGTGAAAAGGATAAAAGAAGGGACCTGGTACCCGAGAAGAAAGCAAGAAAAGTTGCACCTAACTACGTGGTGAAGAAAGCTTTTAATGTCTGGAGGGGTTCCTCAAGTGAGTCAGGAGAATCAGAATGTCCGGATGATGCATCCGTGTTGGCCGTTAAAGACGTAGAGAATGTGTTTGATGGCATGTTCGCCCTCATGGCAAAATCAGATGACGAAGAAGATGAAGAAAAGGTAACTCTCCTTGACCTTAAACAAAACTTGAATGCTTACTCTATAAGAAGGTTGAGAAATCTAGCTGATGTTCTGATTGACTCTGTTATAGAGTTAACAACTGAAAAGGACTCTATGAACAACAGTCTAGATAATTTTAGTGAAGAAAAGATAGCCTCGACTGTCCACATGTTTGTTATCGAGGAACAATTGATAGTTCTAGAGACTGAAAATCTAGAACTCAGGGAACAATTGAGCATAATGAATGAGAAAATTGGCAAAAGAAAAGGGAGGCTAGCAGTTTGCAAATAGACCTAGAAACTAGTTTGAATTCTGTTGAAACCAGACTAGCTTTAGCCTTGGAGAGGAATGACCAGATGGAAAGGGACCTGGTCCGTCTTAGAGAAGAACTAAAAAATTCTCTAAAATGGACCAGCACCACCAAACTACTCTCTAACATCACTAGTCAGAGTAACTTCAACAGGAAGGGGTTAGGTAGCTTGAACATAAGTCCTCCCTACAACCCCCACAGTAAGTATGTGTCTGTGTCAGATAATATATTATGTCTTCACTGTGGTCGCAATGGTCACTTAAAAAGGGATTGCCTGGAAAGCCTCACAAGAAAAAAATTCAGTCTACTCTAGACAGAAAATAGCTCAGAACAAGGGACCTGCTCATATTCCTAAATCCTCCAACAGGAAATGAGTGACCTGCCTCATTGGGCAAGAAGCACTCTTATTATGCCTTTATCAGCTTACTGGGAACTCAAACTAAAATGGGTTCCCAAGTCTAACAAGTAATCTTCGTTGCAGGGGAGTGAAGGAAGTAGAAGTCAGTGCTGGTTTATGGACAGTGGATGCTCAAAGCACATGACTGGGAAGACTGAAAACTTCCTTTCACTCAAGGCACTTCAAGGTGGAGGTGTCTCTTTTGGTGATGGAAAAAAGGGGTATATTCTTGGAGTTGGCAGAATTGGGAAATCACTTAAACACTCTATTGAAAATGTCTACTATGTGAGTGGATTAAAATACAGTCTTCTTAGTGTTTCCCAGATTTGTGACAAGGGAAACGAGGTCAAATTTCTATCAAAAAATTGCATTGTTACCAGCTTTTCAACTAAGGAGGTGATCCTGACGGCCAGAAGGCGGAAAAATATGTATGTGGCAGACCTGAATACTGCTCAGGGAGATGATCTGACATGCCTCGGTGCTAGTTTCACTTCCTTACTCGCTTACTACAGCTGCTTATTTCCTCTTATCGACAAGCAAGGAGTTTTCTCACCAAATAGCAGTTGCACCGATGAAACAAGGGAGTTCTTTCACAGAGACAAGGGAAAACAATCATTCAATGAGGTATGATACCACATCAAAGTGAAAATGCCAACTTATGGCATAGGAGGCTAGGTCATGTGAGCTCTTCTCTACTGAACAAACTTATCTCTAGGGACCTGGTTCGTGGCTTACCAAAACTGAAGTTCAGTGACAACAAAGTGTGTGATGCATGCGTCAAGGGGAACAGACTAGATCTTCATTCAAGCCAAAGAAGCAAGTAAGCTCGTTAAGAGCTCTTGAGATGACCTATGAGAATCCAAAGTAGAGGCGGAAAGAAGTACATCTTGGTGATGGTGGATGACTACTCAAGATTCACTTGGTCTATGTTCCTCAAGTCCAAATGTGAGACAGCTGATGTGCTGATGACATTCTTTAAAATGATTCAAACAAAGCTTAACTGCAAGATTGCAGGGATCAGGTCCGATCATGGAACTGAGTTCGAGAATGCAAAGCTTGATACCTTCTGTGCTGACAATGGTATTCATCATAACTTCTCAGCACCCAGAACACCTCAACAAAATGGTGTTGTTGAAAAGAAGAATAGAACTCTGGTTGATATTGCCAGAACCATGCTCATAGATTCATATCTTCCTCAAAATTTCTGGGCTGAAGCAGTTAATACTGCATGTTACGTCACCAACAGGTGTTTGATTAGGTCCTTACTGAACAAAACACCCTATGAACTCCTCAACAGCAAAAAACCCAAACTGAGTTACTTAAGGGCTTTTGGGTGCAAGTGTTTTGTGCTTAACAATGGCAAGGATGATCTAGAAAAAATTGATCCTAGAAGTGATGAAGCAGTGTTTGTAGGGTACTCATCCTCCAACAAAGCCTACAGAGTCTTCAACAAGAGAACATTGTGCATTGAAGAAAATGTTCATGTGATTTTTGATGAAGGTGGTGAATTGACGAATCAAGAGCAGAAGAATGAAGATGACCTTGAGGAATTACTTCAGATACAGAGGGACGGAGTGAGTGATTCACGAGCTGAAGAAGATCAACACCCTGATGGTACTCAGTCCAGTCAATCTGGAAGGGTTAATGGAGCTGACAAGATTGACAAGGGACCTGGTCCATCCAACAATGAAGACCAGGAAGATTCACCTCAGTCGGAAAGTGGTGATTCCGAGAATGAAGAAGAGCAGACAGATCAACTTCAACCCCTGAACCCTAAATTAGGATGGAAGCATCAATCATCTCATCCTCTTGATAACCTCATCTCACCATTAAATTCTGGAATGCAAACCAGATCCAAGACTAGAAATCTGGTTACATTTTCAACATTCATATCAACTATTGAGCCCAAAAATATGAAGGAGGCCTTGAAAGATGTTGACTTGGTCAATTCCATGCAAGAGGAACTCCATCAGTTTGAGCGGAACAAAGTGTGGCACCTGGTCCCTAGACCTGCTGACAGAAGAATTATAGGGACCAGGTGGGTGTTCAGAAACAAGCTTGATGAAAATGGAATTATCACAAGGAATAAGTCAAGACTGGTTGTTCAAGGCTATAATCAAAAGGAAGGTATAGACTATGATGAAACATTTGCTCTTGTTGTTAGAATGGAGGCTATCAAAATTCTCATTGCTTTTGCAGCCTTCATGGAATTCAAGCTCTTCCAAATGGATGTGAAAAGTGCCTTCTTAAATGGTGACTTGAAGGAAAAAGTGTATGTAAAACAGCCTCCTGGCTTTGAAGATGCTGACCATCCAAATCATGTGTTTAAACTCGACAAGGCCTTGTATGGACTGAAACAAGCTCCTAGAGCTTGGTATGAGCGGCTGTCTAGATTTCTCCTAAAGAATGAATTCAAAAGGGGAAAGATAGATAACACTCTATTTCTGAAGAAAAGGGACAAAGAATTGCTCATCATCCAGGTGTATGTGGATGATATTATTTTTGGGGCCACCTCAGAGGTTCTTTGTGAAGAGTTTGCCACCTTGATGGGGAATGAATTCGAGATGAGCATGATGGTAGAGTTGAACTTCTTCTTAGGACTGCAGATCAAGCAAACCTCAAGTGGCACCTCAATCTGCCAAGAGAAGTACATAAAGGAGTTGCTAAAGAAGTTCCATATGGCTGACTCCAAGCCTATTGACACCCCCATGGGTACAAACTCAAAGATGGGAGCAGATGAGTCTGATGCCTTGGTGAATCAAACCATGTACAGAGGAATTATTGGATCACTACTATATCTGACAACAAGAAGACCTGACATTGTCTTCAGTGTAGGTATGTGTGCAAGGTTTCAGGCATGTCCCAGGGAATCACATCTAAAAGCAGCCAAGCTGATTCTGAGGTATCTAAAGAAGACAGGGGACCTGGTCCTCTTCTATCCAACAGGAGACTCCTTTGATTTAGTGGGGTATGCAGATGCTGATTTTGCAGGTTATCAGGTGGACAGAAAGAGCACGTCAGGAATGGCACACTTCCTGGGTTGCTCACTCATTTCCTGGGGAACAAAGAAACAAAATTCAGTGGATCTCTCTACAGCTGAAGCTGAATATGTAGCGGCTGCATCATGTTGTCCCCAACTACTATGGATCAAGCAGCAACTTGAAGATTTTGGAGTACTCATGCATATAATTCCATTGATGTGTGACAATACCAGTGCAGTCAACATGGGAAAAAATCTAGTTCAGCACAAGAGAACCAAACACATTGATGTCAGGCATCACTTCTTGAGAGACAATGTTGAAAAGGGGAACATTAGCATGCAGTACTGTAGAACTGAAGAGCAGATTGCAGATATTTTCACAAAATCCCTTAGTAAAGATTAATTTGAGAGTAATAGGTTAAAGCTGGGGATGATGAACATGAATTGACATGCCCCTATCCGAAGGCATCCAATCTTCTTTTGGCTATGATCAGAAGGGCAGGTATCCTCATTATCTATAATGCTTTGTTTGAGTAAGATCAACTATGTACTTGTTGTAGGTATACACTCATGGAAAATCACATGAGCAATGAATGGTCAGAACTATTCAGGGATCAAACTTCTCCTGCAGTTAGGGACCTGGTCCTGGCTAAAGGTTAGCACTCCCTACATTTTACTTAAACTGTTAAATGAGAACCGTTGAGATCTCCACGTGTCAGTCATCAACCATTCTGACTGTTGTCCCATCGCTTTAAGTCCAAGCGACGCGTCTACTCAGGGACCTGACAGGTCGTTTCATTTTCTTTTATTCATCTTCCCTCCATTCCATCTCTTCACTTTTCAAACTTCCTTCTCTCAAAGCTCTCTGCAAAAACCCTAATCATTCTCTCTCCAACATTCTTCCTCCTTCTCTCTCTCTAATATGTCTCAATCACCTTCATCTTCCAAACAAATGCTGGACTCCCTCAATGAAATGGATCCAGTGACCTTCTACACATCATCTGATGTACCCTCTCCATTGAAAATGTCGACCATCTCTCCGGTCAACATTACAGAAGCCAGTCCTCTTACTCCCCAGTCTCCCATAAATCTTAATAACACATCACCCTCGCATCAACCTGGTCCCTATTCAACCTTTTTATCTGACCACTTGTTTGAGGGTGATCTTCCCAAGAGTAAGTCCTCTGAGTCCAACATTCTTGCCGCCAGTGAAAGCATAGTCATCGAAAGTCTGGCACGGATGTGGGAAGGGTGATACATGAAGCAGGAGGTAGTTTCATCGAAGGAATTCTTGAAGAAACAGAACCAGTCTTCGACAAAACACATGAGGTTGGTCTCCATTCTTCTACTGATTCAAGTGACACTGACGAGGATGACGTCCCTCTTAAGTGGGCACTGCAAAAGAGAATGGTCCCTATCACCACGAAGGGAAAAAAAAGGTCACAGAAGAAACTCCAAAAAAGAGGCCCTTTACTAGAGAAACCTCCCAAAAACTCTTGGGTGATGCTATGAAGTCAAGTGAAACAACTACGGTGGAAAATAGAAGGAGAAGAAGGTCTGGAAATGTGGTATTTGAGTTGCCTACTGATGATGTGGTGGATGTCTCCAACGAACTCTCTGAAAATGAGTCTGTGGATGAAGACATCCCCCTGGTTGTTACGCACAAGGGAATGGGGAAGCAAGTGAAAAACGAAGGCAAGTCAAAATCAAGGACATATTCGGTCAAGAAGGCTACTACCACAATAAAAGGAAAAGAAAAAGAATACCAAAATAAGAAGGAACCATCAAAGAGGAAAAGGGAAACTTCCCCTGTTCTCAAGAACAAATCTGAATAGGGACCAGGTACCAAGCGAAATAAGGATGACAGGGAAGTTAACAAACAGACAATTGTTGATAATCTGCGCCTGCAGAAGGTTCTAGGAGGAAGGGTATTTGATCCAGAAATCATCACCAAGCCAGGCATGGACTCACTGGCTGATCTTGTGGAGCTTCAATCATGGACTCATCTGTTCATGACCAAATTTCCTGTCCTACATGAAGAGCAAGTTCGATAGTTCTACTATAATGTGGACTTTGCAGAGGATGGCAGCCTTAACACCTGGGTTGGTAACAAAAGCCTGCATCTGGATGAAGAACTGTTGGGAAAAATCCTAGAGGTACCCAGAGAGGGGACCAGATCCGTGGTGGGAAAGTTCTGCACCAAACAGTTTGTGAAAGAATGCTCCAAACTTCCTGACATGCGTCGTGCGGGTGTCCAAAAGAAGCTCATGAAGGGAGAGTATCAACTGTTGTTCAAGTTTGTCAATAAGGTACTCCTTCCTCAAATTGAGAAACGCACAGTAGCATCTGCGACTGACCTGTTTGTTTGGAGTACATGTATAAAACAGTAATTGAACACAAGGGCAAACATGGTATGGGCTACGGGTATTTCCTCACTAAAGTATTTGAACATCTGAACATTCCAATGAGACTAGGTACTGTTGGAACTGCTAAACAGCCCTTCTCTCTGAATACTTTGGTAGAGTGCGAGTGCATCGAAGGGAAAGCAGTATCACTGAGCAAGATGTCTCAGTTGGTAATGGAACAAAATCAACTGAAGCACGAATTGGAGGAGATGAATGTGCTTGTGAGTAACAAGGATGCTGAGATTGCCTTATTAAAGGCTCAACTGCTCAAAGCACAGACTGAGGGACCTGGTACTGAGGAAGCCAAAGAGTTAAGGTTAAAGAATTCCGCCCTCCTGGCTCATTTTGCTGCTCTACAAGAGAAACTGATCAAAGACAATGATGAAGCAAATGATCGGGTTACTCTTGTCATCAAGTCCCTCTCCCATAAGCCTCCATTTACATAGTCCTCTCCCTTACCTTCATGTGTCTTTATTCTGTGTGGACAATGTCCGGGGTTCTCAATATCAGTTTAATTTTAATGTATTGAATGCTATCTTTTATGCAATGAAGTTGATTCCTATTTTGTTGTGATTAATTCTTGTTTAATCTTGTTTTTTTTAACCATGTTTGTGTTTCCCCTGGCTATGATCTTACTTTGCAAACTTACTTGTAATGATGGTTTACTCCGCTTCTTTTTTATGATGCCAAAAGGGGGAAAATGTTGGTTGCTTAGGTTGGGAAGGCAGGTTGACAGGGGGAATGAAATGTAAGGCAGGTTGACAGGAGGAATGAAAACGAAGGCATTTCTGTGGAGTTTGTCATCATCAAAAAGGGGGGAAATGTTATTTGCAGTTTTGATGATTTGACAAACCATGGGACCTTGTAAAGGGACCTGATCCTCGTATCAATGCTGTAAAAAGTACAATTGGTTGGTGCACAGTCTCCAACTGTGGCAGAAACCTCGGCCAATAGCATGGCCTCGAAGGCTGTGTCTATTATTCATAAAGGTTATGTTCAATAGACACAACCTCAGTTTTTGCATCTTGAAAATTCTCAAGAACACAAGCAAAGACCATCTTGGTGAAGTATTATCCTCAAAGAGCAACTGGGACTTGATAGAGCTGCAAGTTGTCTAGTTGTCTTAGGATTATATCTTTTGTGCTTACATTGTAAATTTGTTCCTAATCTATAAAGGATTCAGATCTTTGTTCTATTTGTAAAATTCTAAATTGGTTGAAGTTAACTAATTTAGTTGGCAGTGTTGTATTTGCTTAGTCAAATTCTAAGTCTTCTAGGAGCTAGTTGATTTAGTGGGCAGTGTTGTATCTGCTTAGTTGAAGTCTAAGTTGTCTAGGGTTGGTAGCTTAGTGGGCAGTATGGTATTTGCTTAGACTCAGTAAATAATAAGGTTATTACTTAGCTTTGAGATTAATAGCTTAATCTCATTTGGTGTTGTATCTGTGTTTCACTTTTGCTTGAAGAGATTAGTGAAAACAGTTGAAATCCTGTGTGACAGGTCGTGGTTTTACTCCCTTGAGCAAGGAGGTTTCCACGTAAACTGCTTGTATTATCTTATGTTTATTGTCTACTCATCATTACTGTTCTTGCTGAATCAAGGGACCTAATCCGTTGACTGATAGTGGACGCACATATTCTATCAGAAGGAAAGTCGTTCAAATATCTATAAAAGTTTGTCTATATCGAATATTTTTTATACCGAAATAGATAAATATATTACTCCAATGTGTTTGTATATACTTTGATTACTTAACCGAGATTAATCAATACATATTTTCACTATACTAAATTGAGTTGATTTGGTATCCGGTGCAATAACCTATGTACATACTATAGTTTATGTTCGGCTTTAAAACACCTTTTGACTATTTAGGCATATGCTAATTGCTAAATATCCCGTGGAAGCAAAAATATTAGATAATTACCTATCCGGGTTGTGGTGAAATTGTGAGATTGATAGTTCCACCCTTAATCAAATGTCTCGAATTCGAGCCCTGATATGGAGAAAATTTTGTTGAGATCGTCACCCCCAAATGGGCCCTGCAATGCGCTTAGTAAATACACATAAAAAGAAAAACAGATCTTAATTCAAACTACAACAAAGTGATATTTAGTGGTTAGGGAGGGGGATTCTGGTCTATACTAAAAAAAAGTTTCTAGATAGAATGATTGAAATTTTTTTCTTTTATAGAAATATTTAATGATAATTAAGTTAATAATGTCATTATATTTATAGTTGTTAAAAGCATCTAGTGATATTTATATAAAATATTAATTATAAATATCATATTTATTATTGTTGTTAAATATAATATAACGAAAATTATATTATTACCGCTAATTTTATTTATTTATTGTAGTGTCATATCAATTATCAGGTGAAAGAAATTAATTAGAATGAGGTGGCGTATGGTGTGAATCTCATATCTGAAATCAACCAAGTCAGGTCAACTATATATGTAGTGACCTAGTACTTGGATTTAAATATTAAGTAGTATTAGTATTAAATTGCAAGAAACTTGACTAAAGACATTTAGACAGTTATAGCCACGTTGTAGACATTAAATATTTTTTTAAAAGTCTACAGTACTAGATCGAAGAATCATTACCTGGAGACAATCTGTAGTCCCCAATTTTCATTAAGACAGAGGCAGAGGTGTATTTAGGGTTTCTGAATTTACGTGAATTCATGTTTTTCTCCTTAGTGTTATATTTTTTTTAAAAAATACTTAAATTATAGATTTGTGAATCTATACTCGAAGTATCATACAACGATGATCCCTCTAAGTGAGATTAGAAACTTAAATTTTATATTTATCTTGTTTTTTTCTTTCTAAAATTGGGTAATACCTCTCTAAGTGGTTATTGATAGTACTTTTGGCGTTTTAATTAATAATTTTTTCTTCTTTTTTTGTGCTTTAATCTTTTAAATTCTTTAATCTGTAACATTTAAAATTCCTAAAAGAAAATTATTTTATACTTAGTGATAAGAACTTAAAGGTCAAATCAGACAAATGTATGTATATCTTAAATCCGTCTTTTTGTAATAGTGCACCTAAATATACGAAGAAGTAGAAAAGATTCAATATCTACTAAATACATGAAAAATAATTTTAATCAACCATATATAAATAATGTAATTTTACTTCAAAAAAATTTGAATAAACCCTGAACCCTTATTAACTCTGCCCCTACTTCTAACCACCTTAATTCATTTATTACCTTGGTTTGCAATACTCAACAACATTGTAAAAAATACATTTTATCATCATCTTTTTTCCCCCTATATAGAACAACGAGCAAGTACGCGTTTATATGTTTTTTTCACACTTCTCTCCCAACCACCTTCATTTATTACCTATTTTTTTTTAAACTAAAAAACATTAATAATTGAGTGAATTGTTGTCTATTTATATCACATGAATTTGGCTCAAGTTGTAGCGTGCTGCATACCATGTCACAAGTCTTAGTGCCACAAAAAAAATAGTAATATTCCAATTTGACATTAATTATGGCAATGGAGGTGGCCGCGCAACACAACTGGACGGAGATGGCGGAGGAGACAGTGGAGGAGGTACTCATCATACGTGGAGCTCGACGCTCTGCCAACGTTGATGGCGGTGTTGTTAATGAAGATCATGAAGTATCTAGCAGTAATGAGGAAGAGACCAACCAGGACAAGCCTAAAAATAGTGTCGAAGGTAATAGACTGAACGTCGAAATCTAGCTAGCTCATAATGAAAAAATTATGAAGATCATTTAAGGATATTAAAAAAATTTCATTTCCTCAACTAATTAATGTGAGTCAATATTAGTACCGCCTCAATGGTAAATAAAACCATTGAAGCAGCTTTTGGCCCCCATATTTTTAACGCCTCATTTTAAAACTAATAATGGGTTAATTCTATGGTAACATTCCTTCAAAAATTGAATATTAATAAAATATATTTTTTTCAAATATTCACAATTTTTATGACCAAACGGGCAAACACCCTCTTGAAATTTCATTTTTTCCCCATTCTCAAACATTATATTGGAACAACGAAATTTTATTTTTATATCAAGTTATTAATGTTCAAAATCAAGTTCTATTTTTTTAAAACTGTCAACTATATTTTTATTTTTAAAAAAATGTTTTTTTTTAAAACAAAAATTACCTTTTAGTAGCATATTTTCTTATTTGTTCTTAGAATTCAAATATGTCAAGATATAAAGCTTGAATCATACTTTAGCATTATAACAAATAAAAGATTTTGCAGGAATTATTTTACAATAATAATATAATTGCTGCAATATTATATTTAGCAATAATACAAATATAAGTATTTATAACCAATATTCTATATATATATTGCTAAAGGCTTTAGCGATTTTAACTCAATTGTGGCTAAATATAATGATTTTTGCAGCAATTTAAGGAAAATTTATTGTAACAAATGTTTCCTTTGTTGTAGTGTAGCCTTGTAGACCCTATTTTTCTTGGGTCACCCCCGAACTATATATATATATTCAATTAAAGTCAGCTACTAGCTAGATTAAATTATACATGATGACGAAACTAGAATTTTAAAAATCAAAACCTCCCAGCAAGTTTATAGCTAACAAGACGTGACTGAGTCGTTTGGTTGGGAACAAGTTATCCCAAACATGACAATCAAACAAGATACAAAAATTTTACTCCATCACTATTTTCTTATCCCATCACTAATATTTTTATCCCACGCCACTTCAATTTCCTTTGCATAATTTCAAAGGAGGAGGATCAACTAATTTTATGTATATCTTGATCACAATACTAGGCTTCTAATTTTCTAAATCAACTACTATTTAACTTTTTCTTCCACTATTTACTTGTACAATACACCAGTCACTACATCAAAAATGATCAGTTAATTAATAACAATAGCTTAATTGTCGCTAAATATGTTTATTTAGAGGCAATTAACACTTTTTGTAAATGTACGTAGCGATATTGGATGACAGTAAAGACTTTAACACTCTACAACATATTCATTGTAGCTAAAGTGTTTAAAATATTCAGATTTTTGCAGTGTTTTCAAACTGATACTAATTGTGTAACAGTAATACTCCACTTTTTATTTTGTTTTACAAGTTAGTGAACCTTACCTCTCCCTTTCAGTAATTGACGAGGCTGTAGACTTTCACGTTGTTCTGAATGGTGATCATGGCACGGGAAATCATGCTAATGGAGATATTATTTGTGGTGCGTCTCTTCCACCTTCACTAGGACACGATGAGACGGGAAATTCTAAGGGTGAAATTCTTTCTGGTGTATGTGTTCCACTTTTACATGGACAAAATTCACTCGTTGAGACGGGAAATCCCAAGGGTGAAATTCTTCCTGGTGTTTGGCAAGGACAAGATTCACAAGCAAGTTCTTCAATCAGAAAAGGAAGTGGAAATGAAACAATCATTGAACAAGTTGAGGAAGAAGTTGTTGAGTTGGAGTTCTTTGACACAACAGCAGTTGATAAGCTAAAACACACACATAATGCATACTGTCCTAACTGTAGTTCTCGTATAACTAAAGTTGTCCTTCGAAGGGTAAAACGAGAAAGAAGGATTATAATAGAAACTGATGATCATTACCAAAAACCGGAGCTACTTGGATGCCTATCATGCTTCAGTGTTTTCGTACGTATAGGTATATATATATATATATATCTACAAGTTCTATTTTCTTCTGATCTATGAGTATCTCTCATCAACATATGATGATGACTGGTATGTATGTGTATCTTGTTCAATTTATGTAGGAAAGAAGCTCAATCCATTCCCAATATTTGGAAATGGAGGAGGAACTACTAGTACAGAAATAGCCAGAGAACCACATCTCCCAAACATAAATGAAGGTATTTAGTCATGATACTTTATTCACTCCATATCATTTCATGAGTATGTGTTGTAAGCCTGTAAGTACTTTCATGTATGATTAGTTCAGTCATTAATTTGTACTGCTCTCTAGTTCAAATAGTTATGGATAACATTAGGACAATGTATTGCTTAGCTGATCAAGCCTATACATTGGAGTTTTTTATTTTTCTGATGCATTACATTACTTCACCAATGAGTTCGAACAATGTCTAATATTGTTAAACATTCTTGATATTGTTAGTTACCTGACATGTGTCTCTCAATATTCTTGTAACACGAAAACATCTTAATCTATTCTTTTAGCCAGTTTCAACATTTGAACATGCATCTTGGTTAGTGCTTAACATGTCAATGGCAAGAAGTTCTACATGTACTGCATTACTTGTTGAAAGTGACATGAGGTGAAGACTTTTTCCTATATTTTATTTTCTTTCTACTAATCTTTGGGAAATCGGACCACTTTTCAGGTGGCTTCATTCCAGGGATAATGCCTTCCAAAAAATCACCAACTGAAATTATAGAGAGTAAAGGTGAGAGTTCTGGAAAACTTGAAGATATGTAGCAAAACATTTGTATTCCAGTACTCGTGTGGTGCATTAGATTTTTCCAATCCTTTACGTGTATCATTTGAACATTATTAGTTCAGCATCTATAGTTGTATGTCAGTTGAGTATCGCGAAGCATTAGAGATTAGGTGTTCATATTATGTTACAAAGTTTGTAGGGAAATATGTTTTCATAAATAGCTATATAATGCAGGAGATGATTGCCGAATTCCTATATTGGAAGACCCAAGAGCTTCTCCATCAACAGGGCATTCCAGCAGCCCACGAAGACCAATACTTCCAGGTGAAGTTAAAGATTCCAGATCACTGGAGATTGTAAAATGCATAGTATATGGAGGTTTAATAGAGGCAATCACAAGCTTGGGAGTGGTCTCCTCTGCAGCTGCATCTGATGCTGACACAAGTAAGTCATTGAGACTTTATTTTGATGTTGAGCTTGTTAAAGAAATGGATCTTGTGCCTAATCCAACCCCAAAAACTAGCTCATGAGGGAAGGATCTCCGAAAACCATATTCTCCATCCCACCACCAATGTGGAACTCAACCCCACCCCCCTCCAGGGGTAGCCTAACTCAACCCCAAAGTTAGATCATGAGGAGAGAATTGCCCAAGACCATATAAGGAGACCGAGTCCCCATCCCACCACCAATGTAGGACTCAACAAAGCTCTTCAATTTTCGTTATCTTGGTTAGTTACTCTAATGGTAATCTAGGAGATATGTGTGAGAGTTATAAAGGATTCTTTAGTTTAAAAGATTAGAAGCATCGTCTTTTGACTGATCGTGTCTTCCTAGTTCAATAGATGGGATAATAAGGTTATGTGCATATTTCGAATGGTGCATCTTTTACCCATGTTGATGCCGAAATCATACATTTTATATTTACATCCTTCTTGATTAGTTAATGTCTTACATGTTGCATCAATCATATGCATGTTTTATCTACTTATAGATTTATCTTGATACTGCAGTGAAGATTGTTACTATTGGAGTGGCAAATTTGATTGGTGGACTTTTTGTCATTTGTCAAAATGTAAGTATTGTCTTCGTTTACACTTGCTGACTCGTGTTCTACCTTCCTTTCTGCTTCTGCTTTAATTCTTGCTTCTTAACTATTCTCAAACTTGCAGTTGGTGGACTTGAAATATAGTGTCGGAGGAGGTTCCAATTACCAAGTAGATCGATACGGAGAACTACTTGGCGAAAGAAAACATTTCCTCCTTCATGCTACTTTTGCCATGTTGTCATATTTTGTGTTTGGACTTGTTTCCCCTGTAATATATGGCTTCACATTCCGGAAGAGTGATGACAGGGACTACAAGCTTATAGCAGTTGCCGCGGCTTCTCTTCTGTGTGTTATCATACTTGCTGCTGCAAAGGCCTATACACAAAGAGCAAATAAGTTCAGTAAATACTTCAAGACTATTTTGTCTTATGTTATAGCTGCAGGTATGGTCTCAGGTGTTGGTTATGCAGCAGGTCATTTGTTTAAGAGGCTCATGGATGACATGGGATGGTTTGACTCAAAGCCGATTTCACAAAATCCAGCATGGGCATCCTATTGACATCTTGTCTGTGTTGTTAAATCCTGAATTCCTTCTTCGGCGAGCTTTAGAACCTCTGAGAATTTGGTTACATGAGTTTTTGTATTGGTTGTTCCTATGTGATATTCTGATGATGTTTTCGTAGCCTCTACTTGTGGTATTCAACTTGGTTTAAAAGACACCTCATTATTTCCTGGTATTGTTTCCTGTTATATTATTTATAAAACTTACTTGGGTAGTACTCACGCTCGACTCATTGGGACTTTACACTCTGTTTTATGAAAATGGTGTGCTTGGGGGACATAACACTAGTGCACTGTTTTGTAAGTCTAAAATATTAAATAGCCTGTTGGAGAACCTTTCTCTACTCTGATGGAATATGTGGTGATGTTGAAAGTATTCTCATTGCGGTTTTAACAAAATAAGTATGCCATATAAGGTAATAGGAATTAGTATGGACAGTGGAGTTTATGACACTAATACTAAGGATATTTCACCTTAAAATTCAACGAGCTCTTCTAGTATAAAATTAGCAACTTATAAACTAACAAAGATTTCACAAAACGTAGATAACTCAACAGATGATAAAGAAAGAAATATTGTATTTTTTTAGGCTATGTATACTTTATCTCTTCCTCTAAAGAAAAGTAAGTACTTTTTTCTACTATTAATAAGAGGCACACATGTCATGGAAGACATGTGTGGTTGCAGCCATAAATTTAAGTATCCCATAGATCCTCTGCTGTACATCACAGATGATTAGACTGCCTTTACTAAAATTTTCTTCTTCTCGAAATACCTTTGCACATGTACTCACAATATATAGTTACAGTGTAAGCCCAAAAAAGAAGAGCTTGGCTCGAAAGAATGATTTTATCTAAAGTTTGTAAATCAGAAATTCCATTTTGGTGATGAATTTACTGCACTTTGACGGGGTCTGGTCTGTGGCTCCAAGTTGTTCCGTTTCTTCATGATTGAAGATACGGTCGGGTTAAAATAGTCATTACTCCTTTGAGAATTCGCCCCTTGGGAGTAGACTTTCCTTCCTTGCATACTGCTCCTCTGCTGTTGTTGTAGCATTGCTCTGCGAGCACCCGCATTTTGTTGGGCTGTTCCCCATCTATTGTAGTTCACACAACTTTGGCTCCTCCCTACCTGTTGAAACCTACCCTCTCTAGGACTTGGAAAATTTCGACTTTCAGCAGTTTCCGCAGAATACATTGTTATCTCTCCGTCACTGCTGTATCCATTTTCCATTTCCAATATCCTTATAGGAGAAGAACTTGATTGAACTTCACTCTGGATCCCATTTACAGATCCAGTTGAAGCAATCTCAGCATCTGCCACAGGATTGGATTGCCATATATTACCTTTTCTAACTGGATGCTCCAAGGGAGGTTTGTTGACAAAACTTTCACCAAAGCTGGAACGAATTCTTCTGGCAGGTTGCGGTGAGCCAGAAAATTTGGCAATCCTGGGTGGAAAGTTGATATCTAAAAGCTGGATGTGAGTACCTTCCTTCATCCTAACTGGTACTGAAGTTAAATTTGGTGACTCATAAATTTCAGGAGTTGGAATTCCATGTACACTAGTGACAGCATGAGGATCAGTAATTAATGCTTCCTCTTCCATATTAGTTGCAACAGCGGAACAGCTTGGGCCAGACTGCTCTCTAGGTTTTGACAATCTGTTTGATGATGATGGAGTCCCCCCATTTTCAGCTTCAGTTGACTTAAAAACACGCCTCATCGTGAAGGAAGCACAAGAATGATCACTCTTTTGACCAGCTGACATCAACCGAATTATTGGTAACTTGGGTTTGTTGAGGTCATCAAGGTTTCCCTCCCAATGCTGGTTTAACCAGTCACATATTATGGGGATAGGTATACCAAATTGCATGGGACATTCCTTCTTCCTTGATGATGAAGAGGATGTTGAAGTGGTTGAGGATTTTGAGTTGGGAGATGTCGCAAGCTTCATAGGGTCACATACCATGAATGCAAGATTGCCATGAGCATCAAAACCAGCAGAACCTGGCCTCCAGCTTATGCCATCAGTTGACAGCTTTATAAGATTATCAGTGGCTATTATCACTTTTCCTTCACCAACTGTCAACTCCTTTTCCTCGATATATCCTAGCAGGTAAATGACATTACCTAGTTCCAAATTAGGTTTGGAACAGGTTTTTAGGTAGTGAGGCTGCTGAAGATGTGCATTTGTGTTTCCATCCATGACATCAAGGCCAACTATTGTCAGATCTAATACAGAACTGGTTATAAAGAATCTGCAATAGAAGGGTATAAAATCAGATGCATAAAATTGAGACAGCTAGCAAAAGGCAGAACTTGTGTTACCAATGGACAAAATTATAAAAAGCTAAAATGCATAAAAGCATTCACTTATCACAAAGCTAACAATTTTAAGACGGACTGAATGTAACTTATAGCCACTCAAACGTTAAGTTCTTCCCCAGATAGAATGCCCATTGATCTTCAGAAACACATCAGATTCTAGTGAACTATTTACATGATCTTCATCCTATCCTTCGAGTTTCTTCATCTCTCTGGGAAATAGATCACCACAGGAAAAAATTGTACACACGGATTTCTTAACTTTGTTTTCAGAAGATCATATGCGATATTAACACATGGTACTCTTTGTGAAGCTGCTTTATTTTCGTATTCGATGAAACCAGAGCACACACAAGCAAGACACCAATTCTGTTGCACACACACATTGTACAAGAATCATAATTAAATTCGTCCTGCGAGACTGGCTGGTTCAGCCGGGATGGGACCGGGCCAAACCAGGCCGGGTCGACCGGGACATAAAACCAAACTGTCCCATCCCAGGTCCCCTATCCCCCCAACCCGCCTCACCACACGGGACCAGGACCGGCGGGACAGGTCTCGAGCCGGTACCGGGCGGGGCCGGGACGTCCCGGTCCCCTTGTCAGGCCTAGTCATGACCCATCTGATAACCTCCATGTTGGAACACCAACTAGCCGAAATACCAGATATCATAATACCATGAATTAAATGAGTTAACAAAATTGTCAAGACTTCTGTTGAAATGTCAGCACTAGTAACCAACAATCTAAATTTCATCAATGTGTGATTAGGTTGGAGAAAGAAATATCTATCACAAATCCAGATCTAATTTTATGATTGACTATATTTTGACAACCTTGTTAGTATGTACGTTATTTTGAAATTTCTGTCTCTGAACAAGAAACTCCGCATAACAATCATCATAGACACACAGTAAAAACTATCTCATCCTCAAACCTTGACCAACTTTTTAAGAAACTCCCGCATCTTTTCCGTAATAGGGTCGTAGACAGCTAATTACTATCCTGTGATGCTAGTTATTCCATTTCTAATAATCAGCGATTGTGAGGTTCTTATTTATTCATTTTCCCTCTCTAGGAGGCAAATGGTACAAGCTAAATTCAATACACAAATACAGACAAGCTTTCTGCCTTCTGCTAGTATGAAGCAATTTCATGAATTAACATCCTCACGGGCTTAACAGAAACAAAGGGATCAGGGAGATTATTGACCATCTTTCTGCTGAGTTAGATACTTAGCAACAGCTTCCATTATGGTCACAAAAGTTTGAATACTAACAAATGAAACATTAGCAGCTGCTTCTTCCTTGACCTCATACTCAATCGTGGCTTTGGTGATGCATGTTGTTTCAGACTTCTCTATGACATCAAAGCGGACCTGAAAGAACGTGAATCCGTGATCAAGAATCCCACCTTCCACCACCAGAGCTACTTTTACCTTATTCTCATCATCCACAACAGTAAATCTTTCCTTGGAATAGGTAAACAGAGGAGTGCCAGGTGGAAAGGTTAGTTTGAGGACTGTCCCAGTACCGCCATCACCTTCAATTACATCAACCTTGTGTAGGACATGAGGGAGCTCTTTGACCACAATATTGGCCAGTTGAAGCGTGCCATAGACCTTCCAAGCTTCACTGGCAGGCACAGCTACTTCAATCTCTTCAGAAATCGTTCCAAACATAATTTTTGGTGGAAGGACAATAATAGTTCAAAGAGAGAAGTGTTTAACTGTCTGAATATGCGCTTTCATGTACCCCTATATATATACACAAACAAATAAAGACTACTACCAGTTTTGGAGCTTGAAATGGTCTCAAATTCCACATCAAGACAAAATTGCACACAGAGAGAATAAAGTTTCAGAGATTCCAAACACTCTGGTAATAGCCAGCCGACCAATTATTCAATGCAGTTTTAGGTACAACCAACATTTGTTAGGGCCTAAACAACAACTACAACTAATTTATACTAATGGAACTCCAAGTCTAGAGGTAAAACGACAAGGGAAACCTTTTATCTTTTAGTGTGTGAACAAGAAGATACAATAACTGTTACTAGACGGACCTGTGAGGGAAAAGGCAGGCGGCGACACCATTTTGGAGGCGGATCTCAGCAGCTTCAGCAGCAGCAACAGAAGGGAGAATAGCATGAGTGGTGAGCAAAAGATTCCGGTGGATCAAGAAACCAGTAGCACTACCAGCAATATGTACCATAGCAGGACCTTTAGTGGAAAAAATGGAAGCTTTCATTCTCTCAGACTTGCCACCTCCATTACAGAAACACCAAGAATCTACCAAAACCCCCATTTGGTTTTTTAGGTAAAAATTCGAAATGGGGTTTTTCTTTTTCACAATAGATCCAGAATTGAAGCTAAAAATAACATATTTTCTAGCTCAAAATGTGTGTTTTGTCACTCCAAGTAGCCTCACACTAGTGTACAGTGTATAGCATTATTCTGCTGTATGGTTGATAGAGAAAGATGGTAATGTATACAGAGAGGATTTTTGGTTAGTTGTTAGAGAGAAAAGTGGGACAAGAAGCTTGTAAAACGCGAAAAATGGGACCTTCGTTATCCTAAATATGGGAGAAAGTGAAATGTATTGTCTGAGAGAGATGCCAAGGAAGAAGAAAATGATGACGAGAGTGAAACTGGAAACACGGCTACTTCTGCCTTTTTTTTTTTTTTTTTAAATTTGGGAGGGATTATTGGCATATTTCTTGAATAATTTTGAGATTAAAATGGAGGTTCCATTGTGTAAAACAGTTTAATCTACAAAATACAATATTCTGATTACTTATTGCATAATCACTTTCCTCTGCACTCTATTTGGATAATAGTTATGTATTATGCTATAATGTATTATATTATATAGTATGTACTATATTCCTCAGATAAATATTATATATGTATAGGTGACATCCCACTTATTTGAATGTTGAAATTAACTCGTACTTTTGGAATAAACTAAGACTTCTTAACATATTAGGAAGGATGTTTTGTGAGTTATTTTAATTGCACAAACTTTGTATGTTAAGTGTGAAAGTCAAGAAAGTTGTGAAATAAAAGTTGACAAAAGTTATTGTAAATGCCAGTGAGGAATTCTCTAAGATTTTTGGGTTAAAGGTCTTATCGATTTTCTCCCAGTATATGAGGAGTTAGAATGTGCATGATCTATCAAATCGGAGGTCTACGAGTTTAGTTTCCAACGCGCTAAATCGTTCGTCCATATGTCTTCAAAATAGAGAGGTATTCACATTTTCGTAAGACTACACAAACAAACACCTCGAAATGGGTTCCCCCCCCGGTTCCTAAGTCGGTAGTCTTTATAAAAGACTATGTTCTTCGTCTTTTTTATTATTATTAATAACAGCTAAATACCCAGAAAAACTCATAACCCACTTTCTAAATACTCATTGGGTGCTTAGATTTTCAACCCCATGGAGTATTTGGAAGGTAGGTTATGAGTTTTTCTGGATTTCAGTTGTTATTAATGAAAAAGAAAAAACTAAGAAGGTGGTATAAAAGACCACCAACTTAGGAACTAGAGGAAACCCACTTCTAGGTGTCTGCTTATACAGTCTCATAAAGATGTGAATATCTCTCTTTCTGAAGTTTATATACGAACGATTTAGTGCGTTGGAAACTAGACTCGTAAATCTTCGATTTGATAGGTCATGGACGTTCTAACTCCTAATATACTAAGAGAAAATCGATAAGACATTTAACCCAAAATCTCTGAAAATTCCTTAACTGCATTTACAATAACTTTTACCAACTTTTACTTCGCAACTTTCTTAACTTTAACACTTAGCATACGAACTTTGTGCAATCAATATAACTCACAAAGCATCCTTCCAAAAGTACGAGTTAACTCCAACGTCCAACGGGCGGGGTATCATAATTACATAATAGGATACTATTAGAGCTACTATAAATATATAGAGTAAAAAATAAAATAGAACTATTAAATAATAAGTAAAGACAAATTGAGAAGAAAATATTAAAATAACAACACGAATCACGATCACACCAAATCGATCGTTACACAAAATGAATTTTTTTGTTATTACATATTGATGGATTTAAACAACGTTATACAATAAAAAATTAAATAACAACTAAAACAAATTTAATATTTAGACTGACTCATCCAATCACTTTGATAAATGATGTATTCAGAGTTTGTTTTATTGAATTATTTTGATTATCCTTTGAAATTTAAGTTTGAGTACTAGTATTACTTAATGATAAGATTACTATTTAAAAAAAATTAAAAATCTCTTAAATTGTTAAAATGGACTAATATTTTTAATGTAAAAGTCAAGAAAATAAAATGAAGAGAGTACATTATTATTTTGTTTTATTTTTTTCTATCTATTTGTCTCTTCAATTTAGTACATTTTTTATTACTTTAGGAGTTAAATAAACGGGAAAAGGGTCAAATATATCATTGTACTATTAGAAATAGTTTAAAGGGAAAAATGATAAATATACCCTCGAACTTTGAAAAATGATACGTCTATACCCTCAATTATACTTTTCGTCCATCTCAGCCCTTGCCGTCCAATAATCGGTGTACCTTTGCCCCTCCCACTAACGGCACCCTCTTTGTGTACACATAGCTAAATCCTAAGCTACTACCCGATTGACCATTTCTTTTAACTCAAAATCTAAGAACCCGCCCCATAACTCAATAAACCCACCCAATTTGTGGGTAAAATATATTCTCTAAAATCTAAAAAAAAAAACCCAAATCCTCGATCTAAATCCAAGAAACAAAAATCAGTATTTCCTCATTGAACCAACCCATCAAACAGATTAGAGAAACCCAAAATTCAGAATTGCACCATTAGGAACATCAATTGACCAAAGAAAATTCAATTTTGCCTCAATAAACCCATCAAACGAATTGGGAAAATCCAAAACCCAAAATTGCAAAATCTGAAACATAACTTACCAAAACTTCTTAATTCATCAAAAAGTAAACAAATTTACAAAAACCCCTCAATTCAGAACATTTTCGGGGGGAAAAGGGTCGAACCTGATGGATTGGAGGGTACATAGAATTGGTACAAACATGACATTCAAGAAGCTCATGAACGAAATTGCACAGAAAGGGCAAAAAAAGTTTTCGGCAACGGCAAAAGAGAAGAACCCCATCTGGGTATTGTAGGAAAATCCATTTCCTTGATTTAAAATGATTTGTTGTTGTTGTTGAGTGTAAGACTGAAGTGTCTTGCTTCAACTGCCATGGAAATAGACCTAGGCAAAGATTAAAGTGTTCAAGTTGACTGAGATTTCCGACAAAAGTTTGAATCTGCTCATCAATCTAGACCTCAAAGTGCTCAATTTAGTTTTTTATGAAGCATTTCGATCTTGGAATTTGTCTTCTAATGTAGTGATGGGTTTTAGATCTGACCTGATGATAGTATGTTGTTGAGATTTCTGATAAAATTTTGATATTTTCATCAATTTAGTCTTCAAAGTGTTCCATTACTTCTTTAAGCATATTAGGGCTTGTAATTTGTTGATTGAAGTAGAGAGAGTTCTTACCTCAAGATTGATTTTTTTTCCTTGGAATTTGAAAGTTTATTAATGTTAATTTTGTTTCTGATTTGATTCTTTGATATGCTTCAGTATGTTGCTTTTCATTTGAAATGTATGTTGTGGCATGTGGTATCAAGATTTGAGTTCTTTTAGAAATGAAAATTATTTTTATTTTTGAAATGGGCATATGAAGATTTCAGGTTATAATTTGGGTTGGGTCTTAGTTATTTGGGTGACTTAGGACTTGGGTCTTTTCTTTAAATTTTATAGAGTATATTTTATCCACAAATCGGATGGATTTATTGGGTTATGGAGCGGGTTCTTAAGATTTGGGTTAAAAGAAATAGTCAATCGGATAGTGACTTAGAATTTAGCCACGTGTACACAAAGAGGGTGCTGTTAGTGGGAGGAGCAAATGTACACTGATTATTGGACGGCAAGATTTGAGATGGACGAAAAGTATAACGGAGTGTATAGACGTATCATTTTTCAAAATTTGGGGGTATATTTGTCTTTTTTCCCTAGTTTAAAGGGAAAAGAGACAAATATACCCCTGAACTTTTAAAAATGATATGTTTATACTCTTGGTTATACTTTACGATTGTATATACCCTTATCGTCATACTTTTTGGCCATATATGTCTCTAGACCAAACGGAACTACACGTGGCATCATCTCAAACATTTATCCTATTTTATTTTATTTTTTACCCTAAAATAATTCTTTTAATCCCAATTATCCATCCCTTCAAAATTAAGCTTTCCGGCAAGTATGCCACGAAGAAGTCGAACAATCCGACAGTATGTCATAAAGAAGATGAAATCTGCTTTTACACGAGCAGATTCACAATCGATAACATCTTTTGGTAGATTTGTTTTGTGTTAATCCCAAGCTCCTCCAGCAACGATAGCTCGCCTTCAAAACCCGGTTAGCCACCGCCGCCGATAGTGGTGGACGTGAACTGCAGAGTGAAAGCAACAACAGATCCTACATCGAAGGACATGAAAGGTATCTTAGGGTTCTACGACTTTGGTGGTTGAAACGACGCCATTGGAAGCTGACGTTGCCGTGGATCTGGAGTTTCGCCGGACAGAAAAATTCATCGACGGGACGTTAAATTCCTTCGCTATTGATCGGAGATCTAGAAATTATTTATTGTGATGAAATTCAAATCAAATCAACTGAATATTTTGAATTATTTTTGTTCCAATAGTGGTTGCAGATTTAGATACGTAAAATTTAGGGATTTCTTCGAGAGAACTTGAAATCGGATAGAGAGAACTCGAAGGATATACAAAGGAGCTTGATTTGTTAATCAATGGAGAGAATTGGAAGCTTTGAGGTCAACAATGGAGAGAACTAGAAGTTGAAGCGGACGTCTGTTTGAAGCCAAGGCAACAAGGGCAATGAATGAATTAAAAATAATTAATTTTGGATAAAAATAAAATAAATAGGGTAAATATTTGAGATCATGTCCAGTGTCTTTCCGTTTGATCTAAGAATATATATGGCCTAAAAATATGACGGTAAAGGTATATACAACCTTAAAGTATAACGGAGGGTATATACATATCATTTTTTAAATTTTGGGGTATATTTGACTTTTTTTCCTAGTTTAAACATCCCCTCATTATATTTTCAGGTCAAATATACCTCTCCCCAATTATACTTTCGGTTCAAATATATCCCATTCATAATATTTTAACACAAATTTACCCTTAATTTTGACGAAAGGACACATATCAAGCTCAAAATGAAATGTCCCGCCCCAATTCTAAATACCTAATTATTATTTTTTAAAATCCACCCGTTTAACTGGATCCAATCCATTTTATTTTCATTTCTTCTTTTTATCAATACCCAAACCTTCAAAAAGGGCGTTTATTTTCATTAGCTAGATTCATTCCTTCATAGTTTGATCTTGCCATGAGCAGGACATTAACCTTAAACGACAGCAAAGTCAAATTTTAAGGAAAAGGAGCAGGTGTCATGGGTAAGCACACCAGTAGAGCTCTTTCAGAGCAAACGTTATTTATGTATAATATTTTCACATTCAAATTTCACTGAAAGTGATTATACGAATAACTATATGACAATCTCCAAATTCAGGACCGTAATTGTTACTGTCTAACAAACAAAGAATATGATGAAAAAAGTAGTGGAAAATTTGAAAAAGAAAATGAAACCCACTGTAAAATTGTAAAAGTACAAGCTTTTGAAGGTTTGGTTATTGAAAAAAAAACAAAGATGAAAAACAAATGGATTGAATCCTTAAACGGATGGGTTTGTACAAAAAAAATGGGGTATTTAGAATTGGGGTGGGTCATTTCATTTTGGGCTCGACACGTGTCTTTCTATTAAAATTAAGGATAAATTTGTGTCAAAATATGATAAGAGGGGTAATTTGAACCAAAAGTATAAACGGAGGGGTATATTTAGTCCGAAAGTATAACAAGGATATATTTAAACTATTTCTAATAGTATAAGGGTATATTTAACCCTTTTCCATTAAATAAATATTTTGTTAAACATAGATTTTAAAATTTTAATTCAAAATTTATGATCAAATATTATCTTCAATGTACTTATTGAATATCCTACTATTATTTTTGGGATGAATGAAATCTAATAGTTTTTCTCGTTTATTGGTCAAAAAATTAATTTTTGATTTCTTTCCAATTCGAGAAATAATTCCTATTGACTGACCAAATTCACTGTGTTTGTAATTACACAATATGTATAGAATATTTTCTAATGAATAGACCATTTTGATAAAAAAAAAAATGAATAAACCATGAACAGAAAAATTACTGATGAAAAAATGAGAAATAAGTCGAAAGGGTTAATCAAACATTAATGCCTTGTACAAAACGATTAATTATCATCATATATATATATAAAAAGAGAACCCTAGGCCCGCCTACTTGGCGTCACCACAAATCAGAATTCTCTTTTCATTTATTTATTTCCAAAACTAGCATTCCCCTTTCATGAAAAGTTGTGACTTTTATGAAAATTGTGACTTTTATGAAGAGTTGTGAATGAAAGGTGACGTTTATGAAAGGTTGTGATGTTTATGAAGTGTTGCGAATAAAAGGTGACGTTTATGAAAGGTTGTGACCTTTCCGAAGGGTTGTGACTTTTCCAAAGAGTTGTGACATTTCCGATAAGGCACAATAAGCATTTGTTTACACTACCATTTGTTGTCTATAAATAGAGAGATTTCTTCTCATTTTAAAGCAACGAAAATTCTGAACTTCTTCTTCTTCTGCACAATTAAATATTCGTGTACTTTGCTCCTGTTGAGTGGCTTACTGACACCATTATTTTTGTATCAATGCATTGGTGAATAAAATTGTTCCATCCTGAGAGGATCTAATTCTCTAAATCTCAGGTATTAGAGGGGAATAAATTTCTTAAGGGGACACTGTGCATTCAGTGGACTTGGTTTTTTCCTTTCTATTTCATTCTATTTTTACATATCCTGGTATTTTTTTACAGTCATTAATTTAGGCTTATGATATTAATTGTTATTTTTTAGTACATGTTTTAAACTCTGTTGTTTATGTTTCTGCAAAGTTATTGTCTCCAGTTATATTGAACATATACACATATAGTAGGTATATTCATTGTGTAGAAAATAATTATTATACTCGATTCCAAGAATTCATGTTTTGATATTCTATATAAAATTCTATAACTTAAAAGTACTATATATAAGCTTACATATTATCTATTTTTACATAGATATGAAGTTTCTCACTTATCAATTGAAGAAATTCACTATGCAAGTTCAAAAGTTATAATTGCTTTCATGTTCAAGAGTAATTTCTTTTTTGAATCTGTTAACAAATTTTTGAATTTTTTCCTGAGACATATATTACAATTGTATAATCTATGCAACTTAAATGTGTTCTTTATCTTACGAAATGCCTTTGTATATATTTTCTTATTTTCTTCTTTATTTTCCTTTTAGGGAGTGTTTGGTATGAAGGAAAACATTTTCCGAAAAATGTTTTCCAATTTTCTCATGTTTGGTTGGGTAAAATGTTTTGGAAAATATTTTCCAAATCAACTCATTTTCCTCAAATTTAAGGAAAATGACTTTCCTTCAAAAATTAAAGAAAACATTTTCCAAAGCTTTCCTCTAACTTCAAATTACAATTTTTTTGTTGAAAAAATCAATTTTGTTGAAAAAATCAATTTTGTTTGTTGAAAAAATTAATTTTGTTTGTTGAAAAAATTAATTTTTTTTGTTGAAAAAATAAATTTAAAGCTTATTTTAAAAAAAATATTTTTCAACTTCAATTTTTTTTATTTTTTT
>JAJONR010005935.1:0-53268 GCA_029582245.1 Solanum etuberosum | reverse complement strand
ATATATATATATATATATATATATATATATATATACTAGTTTTTCGACACGTGCAACTCAATTCAGAAAATTTAAGCGACGATTTGAATAATACGTTTCGCACAAAATAATATTACAGATTTTTTTGTGAATGTTCAATGTGGATCATTATATATATCTCTTATTCACACGAAGCTCTGAAGATAGTCAATGAAAAAATTTATTAGTTAAATGCAATAATGTATATATTTGTTTCAATTTGATGAGGTTCAATCATGTAATTAGTCGTATTTCACTAATATTACCTTATAGACGATATTTTTTGTGTATTTTTCTTGTCATTTAACCAGATGTGTTTTACACGTGTATTCCACCTAATCTGTTTAGATGTCATATGAACATGTGGAGAACAACTACATTTTATTTTTTAGAACTATTTTTTTGTATATTAATTTTTATTTTATAAGTTATAACATAATAGATGTCGTTCTTTTTGTTGGCTCTCATATTTGACTTTTCGATTGACTGTGTACATAAATCAAAGATAGTTATCTGACTGTCCATAGTTAATTGAGAAAGGTTTCTTTTTTTTTACCGAAAAAACTAAAAATTAAAATTAAAGTATATATTCTATCTGTGAAATCATATATATAATCACATTTTTATCTTACAGCCAACAAAGATATAGTTCATATACTTGTAAACAATTTTCAATTTATTCAACCAAGTCGTCCAAGAAAAAATAACAACACCGTGTTATCACATATATAGGGAAAGTTGAAAAATTATTGGTCAAAAGTTAATATAATGAAAGATGAAAGATAGAAATAATTAATGTTATAACTATGAGAATTCATAATATTATAATTAAAGAGTGTAAAAGAGTGTGAATAACATTTGCAATAATTAGTAATAACTAAGAGAATTTAATGTTACTACTTAAGAATTAATGCGCAATAGATGAATTTCTAATAAATTTTATACTTACATAAATAAATAGGACTTTTAATTAATGTTACTATTTTTTTTTATAGTTATTATATTTTAATTTAGTGTAGGGACAAAATGAAAATGTTTATTCCATATTACTGAATATAAAATTTATTTTGTTAATGATAAATTTTAAATGATTCATATATATTCACATATTTTCACATTTGTTGTGAGTTATTATTTTATTTTTTTAAAAAAGAACTTGGATAATTTTAAAATAATATATTTTGAAGTTAGAAGATCTTGTTAACTTGATAATACATTTGTTGACATATATAAATACCTATCCAAATATATATATATATATATATATATATGCATTAATGAAAATATATATCTCATAAAAATTAGCTATTAAATAAATAATAAAAATTAAACTAATACATAATTCATGTGTTTGAGCTCTATGTCTTTGCCTTAGCGCGTCTTGGATGTCTTCGTCGAAAATACTGAAATATTAAGAAATAGTAAATTAGTAAAATAAAAGGGCAATATCACATAGTAACAACTATTTTGAAGAAAACTTCCTGACAATTTAAATCACATAAGTAGCATTGATAAATAAAGTCATTCTTTTGTCTTGAGCATCAAAAAAATAAATCGTGACAATTCTCTAACTCTTGAGAACTTTAATAATTTTGGAAAAAGATATTCAGAAACATAAATCTACATCACAAGAGAAATTGTTAACAAAAACAAATAAATTTATACTTCAATAAAAATTAAACTAATACAAACTTCAACTTGCGTTATTACAAGTCATATGAACTTTTATTCGTAGAAAATACTGAAATATTAAGAAATAGTAAATCAGTAAAACAAAAGAGCAATGTTTATATAGCAATAATTATTTTGAAGCAAACTTCCTGACAATCTAAATAACATAAGTAACATTGATAAATAAAATCATTCTCTTGTCTTGGGCATCAGAAAAACAAATCGTGACAATTCTCTAACTCTTGAGAAATTGAATAAATTTGGAAAAAGATATTCAAAAACATATATCTACATCACAAGAGAAATTGTTAACAAAAACAAATGAATTTAGACTACATCATGTTAACTTCATATATTGGAACATTACATACTATTGTATATACTAAGCAAAAAAATAATTATTATATCATCAGAATTATTTTTCTCAAGTACTCGAGGTTAAGGAATATACCCTCTTATGATAGAACAATTTACTTCATCAGAATAGTGGTACCTCATATTCCGCTAAACTTCGAACTCACTCAACAATAATAAGTCACACAAATTTTTTTTAAATGCAACAACAAGAAGAGTAGAAGATTAAAAAAAATTGTGGTTGAAAAATTAGAGGAAACCCCTCTATTTATAATCAACAAAGGTAGTATGAACAAGTGTTTTTTGTATCTTATCTGAAAAGTCATGACCTTTCCAAGAAGTCACAACCCTTTGAAAAAGTCACAACTTATTGAAAAAGTCACAACTATTTGGAAAAGTTACAACTCTTTGGAAAAGTCACAACTTATCGAGAAATCACAACCCTTTGAAAAAAGTCACAATTTATCAGAAAAATCACAACTCATCGAAAAAGTCACAACCTAAGTTAGGGATATTATAGTAATTTAACATTCAAGTTAGGAGTTCATGCTTTTAAGGTAATATATATATATATATATTGTCAAACAATAGTTGTCCACTATACTATTTTGGAATGTCCAACAATACTTGTCCACTTTATGAAATCAGTGAATAATTTTACACTTAGTTCCTAATTTACCCTTACCATTAATTATAGTCATTTTCCTATTTGTATTTAATATATTTAAAGGGTGATATAGTAAAATTACTCTTATATTTATAATTTCTTAAGGGGTGTGCCAAGTCAATAATAGATAACTATTGTTGGACAAAGGGAGTACATATGAATAACTAAACTTTGTACAAATAATATCTAACTAATTCATATACCACTAATGTATAACAAATCATTAAATCATAACAAAGATTATGATAAAATGACTTTCAATCCTATTGAATATGAGCTATTGCTTTATTGCGAATTGAATTTAATTGGATACAATATGAATAGTAGAGTAGAGAACTAACAAAAAAAAACACTTTTTTTAGAAGTTTATTTATTTATTTATTAAAAAATGTGAAGATTTATAATTTTATTTCTATTTTAGTTGTCAAACTGCCTAAAGTTCAAATTTTACAATTAATTTTTCCTTGCTTGCTTTGAGCCAATGAAAATTCTTGTCTTGCCAACTCCCCATCCACTCAAAACAATCAGTTTTAACGGATCCCGACGAGTTCAGTAATTTTTATTTATATTTTAAAATATATTAAATATATATAAATATTTAATCGTAGACTCAATATTTATAACAATTATGAATTTGGTGACCAATATGAAATTTAAAAATTTTAAATTTTAACTTCCCGTCTTTTTTTCATTGTTGTCCCATTATTGATCCTGTTTTTTTTTTTTTAAAGAACTTTGGATTCTTCTATTGGAATGTCTATATTGGCGCATATGATTGAGCTACGCACAAATGGAAGAAAAACATTTAAGCCACAAAAATAATAATTTGGACCTTAATTCAACGAATGGAATCAATATGGATTGTGGTGCAATTGTCGGACTATTTCACCATTAATCAGAGGTTTCGAGTTTGAACCTTAGTTATAGAAATTTTTTTATTGGGAGCACCACCTCTAAATGAACCCTGCAATACGCGATTCGAGTTCAGTTAAAATTTCAATACGAAGCTCTGAATACTGAGTGGAGAATCAAAAAGAAAAAATCAACAAATGAAATTTTCTTTTGTTCTAAGTTCTAACATTATTGTTAATTATTATTTTTGTGTCAAGTACAATCCTCTATGGATAGAAAAATCTCAAGTTCGATCCTTTATGGATAAAAAAAATCTCAAGTTTGACCCTCTCCAAATAGAAAAAACTCGTTGAGAGTGTTACTCTCAAAAATTAATCCCTAATGATGCAATTTTAAATTTAATAAAATAAAATTGTGAAAGCAAGGGTACACAAATGGATGATAAGCGAAATATTAGGTGCCGTCCAGAAATATTTATAGACCCCTAATATTTACGTTAGTTTAATAAATTTAATTATCAATAAAACATATATCATTTAATTAATCTAACACATTTTAATTTATTTATTTTTACAGAAGTATGAGAATTGTTAATATTTAACACCTCTACAGGATAGTAGGGGTTGCTCGGATTATAAATATCATCCACCCCAACTCTGAAGTCATGGCATCGATTCATTAAAGAAGTAAAAAAGGTGAAACTCCTGAAAAAACACATCTACGGCACAAAATAAATAAATAAGAAAAAAAGACTTTTACACGATAAAATAATTTTTTTTTATTTAAAATTAAAATAATCTTAGTATAGAGTAGCATTTTTATTTATTTACAAAAATTAGTGCATATATCTAACTTTTAGAAGTTCGATAAAGAACAGTCTGTAAAGCACATGATGCTTATCTTAATTAATTAAAATGACCTAAGAATAAATGTATGCAAGGACTGGATGTGTCTGGTTACAATTCACTAATTAATTAATTAATTAATATAATCAAGGATTATGCATTACACGAGTATTTGATAAAAATATGGATTCGACATTATCTTAATTAGTACGGACCCTAATTTAAAAGAGTTTGATAAAGCAAATTTGGTGTCTCAAGATAATCCTCAGCGCCTTTTTAGTCGAGTTTATTATATAATTTTATGCGATTTGAATAGATTTATCCAAGTAATTTTCATAAGCTCTAATTATTAAGAATATATAATCGTACCAAACAAACATATTTACTACTTTCAAATTATGCATAACCTGTTGATGACGTTTATTTTCGTTAACACAAATCATAATTATATATACAAATAAATTTGACACAAAATTATTGTTTTTTAGAATGAACTAGATAATATTTTATTCTAAAATTATTATAAGATATTTTAATAAAAACTACTGATCATTAACATAATTATTAGCTATTACAATTTGTCAAATTATAATTAATTAGAAAGATTTGTTTAGTGAGGAAAAAACAACAACAGTAGTAACTACAAACGTTCTTTTATATATATATATATATATAAAACATAAAAGTTCAAGGACAAGTCTTTTTAAAATTTTGAAATAGATCAAGGTATATATTTTCGATCAAAAAGAGGTCTGAATTAAATTTTGGATTTGAAAATTTGATTTCAAAATCTTTTAAAAACTAAATAAATTTTATAACCAAATAAATATTACTTTTGAAATCTATAGCCAAACGAGAAAGTTTAGGCCATAGTGTATTATTAATAATATCTTTCATGGAAAATCAATTTATCCTAATTTTTCTATTGTCAAATCGTTATTATACTTTCAATATACTATAGTCACCATTTTACATTTGTCTATTGAGTTGATAAGACCTTGAAAAAAGAAAAAATTATTTAGTTGCTAACACGTCCTTATAAAGTAACTTGTCTAATAAAATGTGTTTTAGATTTTAGATAAGTATTCTTCTAATTAGTTTTATTAGAGTAATTATACCTTATTTGTCTTGGGCATTTTTAGACTTATCTTTTATGAGTTAAAATTTGTCATTAAGATGAATCGCCTTTATAGAGTCAATAAACTCATATTTATATTAGGATTTGTAGCAAACTAATTCGAAAATAATAAAAAGTTTACCAACACCAATCCATCACAAAGCACAAAGAATTCCATTCTTACGTGATATCATGATTTACATGTTACTGATTTTTGAAAGATTTAATGTTTTTCATTAGCTAAATTCTTTCTTAACTTATTTTTTGAATTCGTATTTTGTTCATGCGGGACTTCTCACATAAATTGCAACGTCTTCACCAATATGTTCTTGTGGTGTTCAGTCTACTTTTTAATAAGTACTCCGCTTTATTTTGAGTCTCTTTCGAATTTATGTAAGTCTACTAGTTAATAAAAAAGCACCGTCCAAAGGGCCTCAAGTTGTCACATTTGTATTACTAATCAATGGATTTATATAGTGTATTATAAAAGCTCTCCCTTTTTACTTGAAGAATATGAGTTCGGACATTTTTCTTTTAAACGAATTTTATACGACATAAATTTAAATTAGTAAAGACTTGATATATACTGAACATCAAGTGAGAACCAAAACAATAAAAAGTGTTGAATATGAAGAGAAAAAAAAATAGAAAATAGAATTGGTGGTCTCCAAAATGCCATTTCACAAGCGGTTTAGTGCCTTCATTTCCTAGAACATACAATATAATATAAGGTCATTGACAAGCACCTTTTATTTTTTTCAATTAATTTTAAGTTGTCATTTCATCTTTTAATTGACAATTATTATTCTTTTCTTACCTTTTAGGCCTAGAGGAATTTGCTACTTGTCACACTACAAACTTTCACTTTTCAATAAATTCTTTTTCGTGTCAAAAAATAATTTACTAATAAAATAATTCATTATAAATCAATACAATTTTATTTCCGGCCTTCGCAACTAAAAAAAATTAAAACAGTAAAAATGGACATTCTTTTATTAGAAATTCTACTCTTTTAATAACTCTACTTAATGTTGCGAACTGAATTAGTTGAATCAATGAATATTGAAATATCGAATGGTTAAAAGTTAAAACAAATGTGTGACTAGTATTGTATCGGGATGTTTTCTTATTTTAAGAGATATCTTATATGTTAACTTATTTCACTTATTCATGATTAATAATATCCAAAAGGAAATAAACATATTTTTAGCTACTATGACAATTAAGTACTTTACTGATTATTTTTTTATAAAAAAAATTATTACATCAAGGAGGGGACGAGGAAAAGGGAAGCAAATATTTTGCTATTTATAGATAGGGGTTTGAATTTGAACTTTTCACCTCAACTGTGAAATACATGAAACTCACCAAGTGAACTAGCCTTTAAACTCGTGATGATTAAACTAGCTAGTTATAAGAGTTGCCTTTATACCAAACAATTATTTTATTTTATTTTTATAGTTTTTGAAGATTTAGGACAAGAAAAGGATCATTATGCTTAATTTCATAAAGCTAATGATAAGATAAAAGTTAGTTAGGAGACAACCTTTGCCATCTAAGCATGCAATATGACTTGTTGTTGCTATATAATTTTATCAATAATTAAGAAATTAAAGGCATATCTAGATCTAATTATTTGGTAAAAAGGCATATCTCCATAAAATCTTGATCTAATTATTCTACTTGACACTAGACAAATTAAAATTTCTTGATTGTAATTGTCATAAACTCCAAAAGGTATGTAATGTTCTTGCTGTGCTAATTATTTAATAATCTCTATTTGGTGTATCTTTGTGCTTCCCACTTTCATGGGAGCTACAAAATATTAGGGTCAAATTAGACAAAACTAAATAATTAAATAAATTATTAAACAAGCAATTTTAGGTGGCCTCTAAAAGGTGAGCAAATTTGTGGACAATAGTTTTGCTACGACATTTTGAAGATCTTGAATATAATATTTTTGTGATTTGATATAGCTTTCTTTCGAAGAAAACTTACACTATTTTTTACTTGTTTTGAAGTATAAAGTGTCAGTCAAATGTACTAAACTTATCATGTATTATCATGGATGGATTCAAAGAAGAGTCGAATTACATTAAATTTTATATACGTAGACTTATTTTATATTTCGTGACTTTTTAGCTAGATCATGTAACGATTTTTATCAAATTTCGTATTTAAAAGAGTTGCAATTTTATTTTTGAAATGTCATGTCATATCTTGAAAAATGAGAATTAGTGGAAGAATCGAATAATTGAAATGGGACAAAACAAGCATACTGTAACGATCTGTTCCCGTCGTTATGGAAAAGCCAATGGGGAAAGAAATTGAGCCAGAAAACTTTTGAGTAGTGACTTGGAAATTTCTAGCCTAGGCCAGACTTGGACGAAATCTGAGTCAGGTGAGGTCTAGGGAAATCTGGAAATAGACGGTGGGTTTAATTATGAATTTGATCACATGAGTGGATAGCCAAGACGTTAAGGAGCCTGTACGACTTTACGGAATCGAATTCGGGCTAGTAGAACTCTCAAAATTGATCTTGGCGTGAAAGGATAGTTTTTGAATGTCAAGGGTTGAAGGTGTGTTGCGAAATGAAAGCTTGGAAGTCAAATTCCGACTTTCTATCTCCGTGCAAGCCGCCAGGGCGGATCTGCTGTGGCGGGTTGGTTCCCGCTGTGGCAGGACAGTCGCGACTTAAGTTGGGGAAAATAACTCCAAAATAATTATTTTATGCAAAACCTCGTTCTTGAGAGCTAAGAGACGACCCAGAGCAGTTCTTGACAGTTTTCCACATTTTCTAGCGCTAAAGGTAAGATTATTACTCCCCTAATCCATTTTTCAATCCGTAGAACTTAGAATCTTGGGTGATTATCATTGGAGGAGGGTTTTGGCCTGGAATTAATGGTGGGAAAAGCCCTAATTGAACATTAGGATCTTGGGTTTGTTCATGGATAGATAGATTGATTATTATCCGGATAAATTAGGCCTTGTTTATTGATCCATCCGTTAATTGATTGTTTTTAAACTAAGAACAAGCTGAACGAATCCGGAAAGGGAAGGCTCAAGTGTCTTAGGAGGATTCAAGTTTGGTTTCGAGGTAGGTGATGGTTTGATTTCCTGTTTGTGTGATATATACCGGTTAATTGCTTCATTGTATGCATGCATGTATGTGAATAGGGAAATGCGAATCAAATCCAATGAAAACGAGTATGTGTGAACGATTGCATACCATGAACCTAATACTTGATTGTATGATTATGAGTAATGTTCATTATGGGTGTGATTGTGATTGTGGTTTTGCTAATTGGATCGGGTGTCACGTTCCGACACATATATTGGATCGGGTGTCACGTTCCGACACACTAACAGTTTGGGTGTGGGTTCAATGAGAGGATCATTGTGATTATTACATTCATGTCTATTGTCATTGATATTGGGAACTGTGTGTTGCTCTTGAAATGATAACTGATCTATGTATTTTGTATATGTGTGTTTACTGTGTTGTGATTTCTTGCATATGTTTCGCTTACTGAAATAGTCGCGTAATCCTACCAGTACACTGTGGTTTGTGTACTGATACTGCACTTGCTCGTTCTTTGTTGAGTACATGGCATCTTCAGGCGGCTACTGATAGACCTCAGCTAGGAGATCAGTGATCGAGACCGGATTCAAGGGTGAACCAGTTCTTTCAGGCTGCCTTGGGTCCTCTATTGTTTAGTCCATTCTTTTCGGACTCAGACTTTCTAATTAGAATTACTCCTATGTTTAGTTTTGGGTTTGGACCCATTCTCTTAGACTTGTTGATTAGTAGAGTTTTGGTACAATGAATTTCAGTTCTAGGGGTTAACTTCCGCAATAGTTTGTTAGTTGTTTTTGTTGAACTTTCGGAGTTTATGGAAACTCCGTATTTCTTAGTCATTTAAACCTGCTTTCGTATCTTTAAATGCTTAGTTTTTCGTTAATTTATTTAGTCGGGTTGTAGTAATGGTTCTCCCACCGGAGGGTTAGTGTGTGTGTCAATCACGACGGTTCGGGTCGTGACAAAGTTGGTATCAGAGCCTTAGGTTTGTTGATCTCGTTGTACTAAAACGAGTCTAGTAGAATCTTGCGGAACGGTGCAGAGACGTCTGTACTTTTCTTCGAGAGGCTACAGGATATTAGAAAATCTCTTTGTTTCTACTCCTTTCGTGCTATGACTTGATTCCAATTGGTATCTGGCGATCCAAATTGGTATCTAATCTTCTTCCTTCTTCTGTCCACAGATGGTTAACACACGTTTCAACGGCGTCAGGCCCGTAGCTCCCGTCAATGAGCCAGCTGAGGAGCCCGCAGCAATAGGCATATCTAGATCTAATTATTTGGTAAAAAGGCATATCTCCATAAAATCTTGATCTAATTATTCTAATTGACACTAGACAAACGAAAATTTCTTGATTGATGTGTGTAATTAAGACAATAATTGTCATAAACTCCAAAAAGGTATGTAATGTTCTTGCTGTGCTAATTATTTAATAATCTCTATTTGGTGTATCTTTGTGCTTCCCACTTTCATGGGAGCTACAAAATATTAGGGTCAAATTAGACAAAACTAAATAATTAAATAAATTATTAAACAAGCAATTTTAGGTGGCCTCTAAAAGGTGGGCAAATTTGTGGACAATAGTTTTGCTACGACATTTTGAAGATCTTAAATATAATATTTTTGTAATTTGATATAGCTTTCTTTCGAAGAAAATTTACACTAACTTTTACTTGCTTTGAAGTAAAAAGTGTCAGTCAAATACATTAAACTTCTCATGTATTATTAGGGATGTATTCAAAGAAGAGTCGAATCACATTAAATTTTATGTATGTAGACCTATTTTGTATTTCGTAACGATTATTATCAAATTTCGTCTTTAAAAGAGATACAATTTTTTTTTGTAATGTCATGTCATATCTTGAAAAATGAGAATTAGTGGAAGAATCGGATAATTGAAATGGGACAAAACAAGCATACAAAAAAGAGAAGTAAAATCATTCAACTAAACTTGTATGTATTTGTATATATATTGTGTGTGATGAGTCTTACGCCAGTTCTTTAAGGAATGAGTGATCTCTTTAATTCTCACATCTTTGAGTTAGCTTTTAAGTTTGAGCTAGATTTAAAATTGATGTCAGAACTCATTCCAATTCTCATTTCCGATGTTAGACTTCATATTAAATTATCCACGCATGAAATGTCTAGTAATGAATATGAATCCTCACCTATTGATTATCTTTGGAGATTAAATTAAATTCAGAATTTATTTTTTCACGTAGTATTACTACCTTTAATAATAATAATCTTCTTTATATCTAGAAGAAAGAAAAATAGGATAAGTTTTCCTCAGCTTTTAAAAATATCAATATCTATTGAATTTCGAACTATGCACGTTATAGTCTTTAAAAAGTTTCTGCATTATGACAAAGAATTGTATACATCCAATATAATTGAACACCTAGTACTTTATATACAAATGATATGATCATATAAAAATAATCATAGAGTATCACAAAATGCAACTACATATAGTACATATATATCATAACACAATTTGCAATAAAGCATTATTTCCCCACTTACCAAATCTAGGTCCCTTTTGATTAAAACTTGACCATAATTTAATATATATATATATACCCCACTCACATGCAAATGTAATTTTATAATATGGTCTCACCCCTTAATAATTTCTTCTCTAGCATGACTTAAAAATACACAATTCCCTAAAGTTCTTATATTTCATTCTTCATTTTTACATGTCCCATTGACAACCTCTAACTTTTTAATTGGAAAAATTACGTGAGCTGGCCAACTCAGTCCACTAATTATCTTTTATTATAGTACTTTTCAAAATTTGATCCTACTCTACTCAAACTTTTTTTTTTTCATCCCAATATCATAACTTTATACCCATGGATACACTATTTTCTATTCAGATATATTTAGATCGAGATATTAAATATGGACGAATATGCTTATTATATTCGTGGATACAATATCTCTTTATTATTATGCATGTAAATACAATATATTTCACTATTATTACGTGTGTAAATACAATATACCTCACTACTATTATGCACGTAGATACAATGTATTCCGGCCACAACGATATTGTTTACGCACGAATACACTTATTTTGCATGCGAATACAGTGTATTTTATGATATATAATATATTTCACTATATAATCATGCGTACGAAATACACTTATTTTACATGCGAATACAGTATATTTCGTTATTATATGTGCACAGATATACTGTATATTTCACTATTATTATGCACACGAATATAGTGTATTCCGCTACAGAATTATTATATATGCGTGAATATATACACTTACTATCCTCGTGAATATAGTATATTTCACTATTATTATACGCTCGAATATAATGACAGATAGCACTATTAACAACAAAAAAGAACTTTTTAATTTAGTTAATTTATAGTCTGGAGTCTATACAATGAGAATAATTAAGATCCCACCTGACCATATATTAAGTCGTATTTTTAATTTTTTTGTTGTCAGATAATTGATTCTTGAATATTGCATGAGTAATCAATAGAGATATGATTATGATTCTCTTAATTAATTAGCAATAAGAAGAAGATTAATTAGTCTGATATATTTTGTAAAGCATGTGGCCATATATTTGTCTTACCTACTTTAAACGATTTTTTTATATTACTTAAATGCAAATATTTGGTTTGTTAAGAGTAGTCATTGTCAAATCATTAATATTCAAAAGTTATTTGGAGTTTAATGTCTTATAATTATCTTCATCAGAATCATCTTCTACTTGATTTTTGGCTATATTTTAAAGCTCAATTTTCAAGAAAAAAATGTTTAATTGGTGCTCACTTTCTACGCGTGGCTCCAAATGAAAGGAAAATTCTGAAATTAAATTTTGAAAAATTGATTTTTTGTAATTTAATGTTCAAGTTATAATTTTTATCCAATTTATCAAACATTTAGTTCAAAATTTAATTATTATTATACATATAACTTAGTGTTATTATATGAATTCATATTTAAATTTTGAATTCGTCTATACCGATCAGAAGGTAGGTAGGGTTTGAGAGAAGTGTGATCGTGGCACACCTTGATAGTAATATTTCTTGCTTGAGATGATTGGTTGATAAGTACATTGGAAATGGTGCATGACAAGTCATTTTCTTCTTTTTAGTGTTAAATAAGTGTTATTCTAAAAAATTGTAGACAAAAATTAATACTATATATTTTAATTATTTTTTTATATTCCATCTTCTTAGTATTTAATTTTAAAAAATATTTATTAGATGAAAATAATTTAGTAAATTATATATAATATTCGTTATTTTTCTAAAATGACACTTATTTTCGAACGGAGAAAATAAAAGTTAGGTTTGAGCAATTTTAGGTTCTTTTTCAATGAGCTTCACCTTGGATTATTATTATTATACCCTCTATGTTTGACTTTTAGGGTTTTTTCGTATGTTTTGCCGTTTTGGACCACATCTCCAATTGCCAATTCGAATTACGAGAAATTTCACTATGGACCACGTACTACTACTCCCACCATCTCATTTTATTTTCTTGAAATTAATTTATGAAAAATTATATGGGTGTATTATCGTTGTCGATTCAGAAAAAGAAAAAAAAAATTGATAATGCTCAATTTTTAATAAACATATAATAGAGGTTGTGTATTGATTGGTTCAGTGCAGTTTTGAAGTTTATCGGTTCAACTTATCCATTATTGATTTGTAGACATTGTTATAATATCATTAAAATATTGGCTTATTGGTTATTGATTTATCGGTTATTGATCATTATCGGTTCGATTATCTGTTTAACCGTTAAGATTTAAAAAAAAAAAGAATGAAAATCACTTAGAAATATGGTGACAAACCAAATAAACCATGCATATGAATTGATAGATTGCATCTTGTTTAAAAGAAACATTAATACAGGGTAGAATAACCGAAAGTTTGAGACTACCAGAAATAAAAATATAAAACGAAATCCCAAGTCAAGAAATTTATATACTAATTGGTATCAACATATTTTATTAATTTACATTAAGAATCAATAACGTGATAATAAAAAATTAAAATAGTTATCGAAATCTTTAAACCCAATGGCAGAGCCCGAATTTTTAATAATAAATTTTGCACACAGATTGAACACCTATTTCTAGCTGCTCTAATATCTGATTACCATTGTAACACAATCTTCCAGGAATAACAATATAACATAATTTTGGGGGGTATTAGTTATATCAGGTATTATTGTATCGGCGCATATTTCATTGGCACATATTACATTATCTAAAAACGTGTAAAAGAGTTGTATCAATGTAAATAATACATCAATGCGTTTGTGTATTGTGTAGTATTTGCTATAAAAACTCAAAATATAGCTATATTTCATAATATTTTGAAATTATAGCTCTATATCGTAAATACAATCTAAATGTTTAGCATACATCGCAAATTTTTTTCATCACACTAGAGTATATATAACGGATTTCGTTGAGTTAGTCTTGATCCAAGAATATCATTAAAATTTGACAAGAGTGTAGGGTTTAAGTCATGATTCATTGTTCAGTCTATTTTGATCTCAATCCAATAATTCACCAACCTGTCCATTTGACATCGATAGCTAATTCCAACCATCTCACTACATGTTTTAATTGTACGTATATACTTCTTAAATATTGTTACTCCATATATGAAATAGTTAAGCACAAGAATTTACATTAGTGTCCTATATGTAGTTGAGATCCCATCAATGGCTGTCTACCTCAAGGAAAGATTCATGTTATGTGTTTCTTGCATGTCTACTTCTTAGTGTATTCCACTAACATGTGGATCATATAAAGGCCGCTGTTAGTGACAGAATCAGAAATATTAATGAAAAAAAGTTAAAATATATGGAAAAATCAATTTTTACTATATATACATAAAAGTTAATTTTGATCATATATATACATATATAATGTAATTTTTCGATGGAGAAGGTTCGGATAAATTCCTTTCCGTCCCTCTTGCTCCGCCTATAACTATATATAGGAGTTGATGTTATGGCTCACTAATTGATACAACCAAAGAAAGTATCATATAATTATTGATAGCCATATCAAAGAAAGTATCATATAATTATTGATAGCCATATCTATACGAAACTCCATGTGCTCACAAAGATGTCAACTAAAGTTAGATATAAAATTGGCTTGTCCTTTTAATTTTGGGCTACTAAATTAAGAGTGTTAAGACCAAAATAAATGGGCAAATTAGGAATATCATAAATAAATGTATAAAGTACAGAAATCTTAATAATTTGGGCGCAGTTAATTACATTCTATCTTGGAAGTTTCTCAAATTACAATAATTTTGGATTTTTCAAAACTTGGGGATACATTGCTCCTTCGCCTTATATATAGCAAACAATACATAAGTTATATATCAAATACATAAATTATGTATCAGATATATAACTATAAACCAGATTCATACTAATTTAGATTTCAAATAATTGAAGTTATGTATCAACAATAACATTTGTACCAGATACATTTTATACAAACAATGTTATAATATATCTGATAGAGGTGGAGTGATGTATCCCGGATGTTAAAAGAGAGAAAGAAAAAGGTGATTTTTGTACTTAATTCAAATGATAGAGGTTTTTAGAAATTATGTTATCTTAAATCGTATAATTACACGATTTTCCCTAAATAAATACATGTCTCTTTCAAAAAGAATGATCCACCTAACTAGCGACCCCTATTGGGCAATTTTAATTGAAAAAAAAGGGTTTCTAGCTAAACCAAAAAAAAAAAAAAAAATTTGTTTCTTATCCACACATATGGTCCATTTAGGCTAATCAAAGACAGCCCCTTTAAAAGAACAACTAAAAGCCAGAGGACAATGAAGTGGCAAGTAAGGACCAATGGAGTCGGGGTGAGATGGTTGGATCTGTGTATATCGATATATATAATAATAGCATGTAATTTTATAAGTGGAATCTGGATAGAATATACACAAATTTTACATCTATTTTGTAAAGGTATAGAGAAGTAGTTTCCGATGGACACTCAAGCATATATCAAAATTAGTATAATAAGAGAATATATTAGTGAAAAAGTCATGTCGTAAATATATGTGGAGAAAAGAACAATAGCAACAACAGTTAATACGATAACCGAACATATGTATTATCGAAGAGTAAGATAGTAAAAGAGTAATAATAATAATAGTGATAAGGAAAACCAGACAACACTGTACTATCTACTAACATTCTACCCTAATCATCGGCCGCCGCATCCTCCTGTCTAGATATCAAACTTCCTCAATATGATATACTCAAGTGAAAGTGTGATCAGCCAAAAATCACAAACATAGTTGATTAAGTGGTACCCCAAGAAGATCATCAGTAGACAAATGAGGATTTTCCTTATCCATCTGCCTCATGATCAAGTACATTGTATTTTCATAAATGTACAAAGTTGTTGCTAGCTTTTGAGTTTTGCCTCATCCAAGTTGTCTCCAAAATATAAGATCAAAGACGGAAATAGAATTCTGAGTTTGTAGGCGATTCTAGAATATATATTTTAGTAGGCTCTAAATAAATTAGTTATAAATATAAAGTGAATTTTTGAAGTCAAGTATAAGATTTGAATCGAATCTACTGAGTTCTGTTAAATCCATAAGCGAAGCAACAACTCCGCCCATAATAATCACGGTACTTTCAACTGTACGTATATAAAATATCTTCTCTTCTTAATACTTTTGCAGTCTTGTTTTTTTTTAAAAATAAAATAATAAAATAATTAATAACAATATGATCGTTTAAATATTTGAGAATGAAAAATGGGAGGAATATAATTCGCAACATATTATTTTGAAAATAATTTTTATATTAATTAGTTAATTTAACAGTGAGAATAGGTTCCTTACTGTTTGCAATAAATTTTAAACATATGGAAAATAAATTGCCACTCTCCCTCTCTCGCTCGTCAGTCTCTTCCTCGCCTCTCTCATTTTATACAAACACAAATGTATAAAATGCGTTTGTGTTTGTATAAAGCGACAAAAAAGTGTATATACAAATACATATATTTTCGTCCTATACACTTATAATTATACAAATACAGATATTTTCATGCCCAGTTCTCTTTTGTCTTTCTCACTTTCTCACTTTATACAAACACAGATTATACAAATTACAATGTATAATTTGTGTTGTATAAAGCGAGAGAGAGAGAGATTTGATATACAAACGTTTTATTTCGATTCAATTGTATACAAATTCAAATTTTATGCAGATATACAAACACATAAAATTGAATTGAGAGACTGCCAGCGATTTATACAAACGAGAAGCTGCCAGCGATTTATACAAATGAGAGGCTGCTAGTGATTTTATACAAATCTGATGCCCCCGGCGATTTATACAATCTGATGCTCCATAGCAAACATAAAGTTTGCTATGGAGCGCAATTATGCAAACTATAGTTATAGCATACAAATATGATTTTTATGTTTGCTAAATGTGAAAGTTGCTCTTAATTAAATCCATATTCATTGGACTTAAATAATTAACTCAATTATATTAATCCATAATATTTATTTGGACTAATATATTCATGAATTTAATATAATTCGAATCATTTTATAAATTTATATTTAATAAATTTTAAATGATTACACTTACCATTTAAAAAAAAATTAAAAAAATTGCCAATTAATACTTATTAAGATATTTACCGGTAATTTCCTAATTATTAATTAGTGATTTAGTATTATTTATATACCGTCAATTTATAAAACTTTAACCTCATTATTAACTAGGGAAAATGGTGTAAATATATCTCTTTACTTTGCGATTTAGAGCGAATATACACTCATTAAAAAGTCGATGCATCTATATCCTCATCATCTAATGAAAATGATATATATGCATCATTTATTAGACAGGGAAAATATATATGCATCATCTTTTAAACGAAGTATGTATCCGCTCTAAATCACAATGTTGAAGAGTATAGATACCATTTTATCCCTTTTAATAATGATATATTGTGGTGAATATTTCTCTCCTTTTAAGGTGACAAACATACTATGATACTAACGTATGGATTTAGGTTTTTCACTTTAATTAAGCATAAATTAATGGGATATTTATACAAACGGCCCCTTGCATTGATTGTTTATTTTTTTAGTTGGTATACATAAATTATATATTAATTATATCTGATTATACATATATTATACAACTGTCAGTTATTTCAAGTGTATGTGGTTGAATGGGCAACAATCCGAGTTAATTCTTCTAAATTATAACAAAAATTGGTGTGTTTTCTTAATAATAGTCGTCGCTAATAACACTTTATTACTATCGTCATGTATATAGTATCAATTAATCAACACTTGCTTACACCTTTAAATTTCATGTACCAAAGGAGGCAAAGCATCAACCTTTTGTGAGAATTTTAAGAGTCATAGGGTTCTTCATACCTAAGATTAGGAATTATTGTTATCATTAATTAATGTGTAATGAAACAATTAATTAATTAAACATGAACCTTTTATTCGTACCTAATCTCTTACATTTTGGTTTACTATGTTCACCATGGCATAAATATTTGGTTCATGAAAAGAAGAGCTTGGTACGTATAATTCCCTTATACATATATATTGACAAAATTTCAGATATAGCAAACATAATAGATATAATAAGGCTATATAGCTATAGTTTCAATAATTGCGCTCCATAGCTATAGTTTCATTTGCTATGATATTTCGCTTGCGAATATATAAATATTCTATGTATCATGAGACAATAAATCTATTTGTTAGACAAACCGCAACCTGCGAAATTACAATGATGGGACTTCTATATTATGCATCATCCAAAAAAAAAATCAACTTTTACTTTTTGTGATTTTTAGTCAGTATATAGTGTATAACTAATGTATAATTTCATAGTATATATACACTTATGATATACTAAGTTTATGTACATCAAATGATTGACTATCTAAAATTCTACGTTATTGGTGAGGGTTTAATTTCATACCCAAGTTTCAAGGAAAAGGCATTTTTTTTTTAAAAAAATAAAAATTATGTTGGTGTTGGAAGGAGCAATCCAATATCATTTTTATTGAATAAATCTTAGTACATGTAAATTAGGATCCATGTTTCAACAATTGGGTTTCAAAATTTAGCCCAACATTTCTTTGGCCCATAAAATATCATTAACACCTAGTTAGCCACATTGCATGACTTTAGCCCTTGTGGTATCCCTCTTTTTAACTATTGGAATGAAAGGTATTATAGTGGGGAAATTTTATAGATAGCATTATTAGCACTCATTTTTTTGTAAAACATAGTGAGATAATGTTGCATTACAAAATGTAACAAGATTTCAAAATGTAGTAAAATACATTGTATACAATATCTCATTTTAATTAAAAATTGTACGAATGTAATATCTGATTATAATTGTTTGTATATATATGTGTGACCAACTGTATATGTGTGTGTTTTTTCAAAATAGATATTGAATGTATGTGCGGCAAGTTGTATGTGTATGTATGTGTGAGCAATGGCGACTAGGGTTTATAGATACACATACACATATATAAGCGTATATCTGCTAAAAATTACACAATTTCAAATATTATACTATAGTTTTTTTAAGGGAAAATTGTATAAAATAGCAAACTATTAATTCAAATTAAATGTTATAACCACAGTTTGATTTAATTGTAACCCGTAGCAAACTGTTGCCAGTCGCCTCTCTCCCCAGCTTTCTCGCTCGCCAATCTACCTCTCTCGCTCGCCAGTCTCTCCCTCGCCTCTCTCACTTTACACAAACACAAATGTATAAAATGTGTTTGTGTTTGTATAAAGCGAGAGAAAAATGTATATACTAATACAAATACATATATTTTCGTCCTATACACTTATAATTATACAAATACATATCTTCCCCTGCCCAATTCTCTTTTGTCTTTCTCTCTTTCTCGCTTTATACAAACACAGATTATACAAATTACAATGTATAATTTGTATTGTATAAAGCGAGAGAGAGATTTGATATACAAACGTTTTATTTCGATTCAATTGTATACAAATTCAAATTTTATGCAGATATACAAACACATAAAATTGAATTGAGAGGCTGCCAGCGATTTATTAAAATGAGAGGCTGGCAGCGATTTATACAAATGAGAGGCTGCCATCGATTTATACAAATCTGATACTCCACAGCAAACATAAAGTTTGTTATAGAGCGCAATTATACAAACTATAGCTATAGCATACAAATATGATTTTTATGTTTGCTAAATGTGAAAAATGTTTTTTCTGTAAAGTACCACTACAAAGAGTAATATATGAGCCAAGATTGCTAGTTTAGATAACAATATAATTTAACTACCAATAGTGATGAATTAAAATCACATAGCACAAGTGTGATTAGTTAAACACTCTTTTAGAAAGTTATATTGTGTATACATTAAAAAAAATCTTTATATATAAATAGTGAATTTTGAATACCTTTGAGAAAACTCCTAACTTATATATTATGTTTACTAAATTATTGCTAATTAATACTTTACTATTATTCTTTAATATAAAAAATTATCCAAATAAGGTGTTTACATCAAGTTAATGATGAAAACATGTCATGTGTTGGCATATAAACTCTCAACACTTAACATGGTAATTGAGATGAATTTTTACTTTATTAAATCCCTTAATTATAATAAATTTATACGATTTAACGTAAATATTCGATAAGAAACAAATAGTAACTTCCAAATAGGTTTCATGCTTTATCTCTTCCACACATAACAATATGGACAAAATCTAACATATTGAAATGACTTTATGTTGCAATTACATATTTGTTCAGTGGAGAACATTATGCACAAATATCCAAAGAAATTAATATTTGGTATCACCCTCAAATCTTGCATGGTGCTCCACTATAGAACTTTCCTATTTCAAAGATGTAATTTTTAATTAGCTATTTTGTCACTTGATTTAGTAGAATCTTTTATAGCAAGAGCTTGAATTTACTACTAATTAATCAATATAATTGTAAGTCTCTTTTGTTTCGTTTTTTTGGAATTCAAAATTCATTGACTCGATTAACCTGAGTTCAAGTTTAATTATATACTAAAAGAAAAAGTGCTTCCACTTAAAATTTGAACTCAACATATTTGATGTATGTATGTAACTTAAACTCAAAAATAAAATGAAAATCTTCATTGTCCACCAATTCAGATGAAATAAAAATTAAGCAAACTCAAATCAATTTTTGAGAGTCCACAATAAAAAGGGTTATTTTTGCATTTTTTCCCCTACATCTTTTGCATTGGACTTTAATCCTCTAGGGTAAAAATAAAATAAAATTATAGGACATAAATTTATATTTTTACATCATAGTATCTCAATAGTTATGCCCTCACGTCTGAAGAGATTATGCCTCACTATGAGTAAGTTCAAATATCTAAAAGCAAAATTTAAACACCAACTTATTTAAAGAATAAAAATTAAAGATCGATTCATTTAAAAAATAGACTGTGCAATAAAAAGTAAATTGGAAACAAATGTTAATCCTCTATGATAGTAAGGATAAAAAGATGGAAACCACTTGCAAAGGGGTGACATTATGGGGTGTCATTTCAATTCTACTCATTTATACCTCACTAAAAACATTCTTCTTGGATATTCCCTCATTTTATTATTGACTTCCTCTTTATTTTCCATCATATATACTTCCCCTCTCTCTCAAAAGGAAAAGTGAAAAAAAAAAACAAAGAGGATAAATTCCCATGATTAGACTTAATGAATAATGACTACTTAACATTTGCTTAAAAAGAAGTCAATTGAAGGAATTATATGTCTCATAGCACCCATCCAAAACCAAGTAGCTAGTCTTGTTCTCTCATATAACTAAAAGGTTCCTTATATGAAAAAAGTTGCATGAAATATGCCCCCAAATTAGAGGCCCATTAGGATAATTACACCTCCAATACAAAACAAACAACAATTTGCTTATGGGTTAATATATAGTGAGCCTCATAAATTCATCAGTATATTTCATTTAGATACACAAACTAAGTATTAAATTAGACATCTCAGTTTCTGATAAAGTATTTCAATTAAATACTTTTGATTCAAATTTCAAGAAAAAAAAATGTGTTTTCATTCGTTTATTGAATAGTTGAATTAATCACGTAAAATAGTCATCTCTTTTAATTATACACATCAACTTAAAATAGAAAATGTTTGAAGTTTTTCTATTTATTGAAACAAATGCATATAATTAAAACTACAAATAACATACATTTTTATATTAGCATGTGAGGATGCACATTTAGTCATGACTGTTAGGATCTAAATAGTCAGATGTCATGCAGATGCTAGCAAAGCAAACTTCAGAAGACATACGAGAAATATATCAAAAGAGATACAAATATTTACCGCAGTTCAATCAACCAACCTACATCCACAAAAGGAGATGAGTAATCTACTATATAAAAGAGAATACAAAATATCGAAAAAAATAACCACACAATTCACTCAGATTTGAAAGAGGTTCACAGTGATAACGTAGCATTTGTGTATCTCAAACTCTCCCTTAAACATAACTTTGAAAGCCCCTAAAACTACATTATGTATCCTACCAAGTTAGAAGGAATGAATATCTATGTATCGAGTCATAAACATTTTTATTACAAGAAAAAGAACTAACATATATATAGACTTTACATTATTATTATTATTTATTTTTTTAAACGAAAACTCAATTATGATATGAAAATCAGGATAAACACCCAACACTAACTCCGACTAGTAAGGTATGCATATATAGTAACTTATATGTAATCCATATATGACTTCTTCATTCATGTATATAATGTTTATAGACATTTTTGGAGAGGGTCATCGTAAAAATATATTGGGGCCATCTGTGGCGGTGAAACCATTGTAAGACATAAGCTAGATCAATTTGGGTGTATGTATAGTCGTTGGACGAGTTTTTATTTTGGAGCATAAGCACAAAAAACCTCTTCTATTTAAAATTAAAATTGTTAAAGAAATCCTTATATTAATACCAAAGAAAAAGATAAAATTCAACTTGTAATTAAATTTAAAAAAAATAAAAATCTAATTTTTTTTCCTTCGTCATTTGCTCTCATTTGATATTTCTGATGGTAGGTTCCTTCGCCTTTTTTTTTTTCAAGTTAATTTATAAATTTCTACTCAATATTTTTAAAATTCTATTTATTTTTTCGAGTCGAGCAGTTCCGAATATTTTTTAGTTAATTGTTGATTTTAATTAAGGTTTTAAGATGATGATATTATATGTATTTTCTTGAAATTTCTATAACTTTTATGCAATTTACCTTTTTTATTATATTAATTTAAAAAATATTAAAGATTCATGAGCTTACGTCCATCGTCTCGTCCTGATACCTTGCCTTATATATGTGCCTTGTAAAACACTATATATTTATATTCATCACTTCATATATAAGGTATGTCATATACAAAGCATATGTAACACAATATCAATTTGAGAAAATTTATCTAAAGAAGTCAAAGTCTAAACTTACCTCAGTTCAAGTGTACTCAAGCCCTCCAAAAATGCTTTTCGACGTTGGATTTCAAGGAAATTGCTCAATCAATTCAAAAAAATAAGTTGCGCTGTACTCACTCTCGTAATTTAATAAATGGTCTAAGTCAAAATTAATTAAAAATCAATATCAAGCCCATATGGTCAAATCTTGAAATAAAATCCAATTTGGGATTACTCAGAACCCGCAAGTTTGAATCCATAGTTAGATTTTCATTTTGAGTTCATTTACAGGCTCAAATTTTAATTTTATCATTTCTAAGGTTTAGTCCAAAAATTCCCAAACTCTATTGTGAAATTATTATTTTTTAAAATTGCCAAACCAGATAGTAACAAAAGCAGGGGTGAAGCTAATAGCTCACATTCGAGTTCGATTGAATCCAATAGATTTTATTAAAATAATATATTTGTGTTAATAAATTCATTAAACATGTATAAATACTATAACAAAAATAACTTTTAGTGGCAATAAATATTCATATTAATAAAGAGTGCTAAAGTCTTTACCGGCATTATTTAAGTGCCATTAGAACCAATGTCGCTAAAGATTTTAGGAACATATACAAAGAGTGCTAATTGCCGTTAAAAATACATATTTAGCGGCAATTAATTAATTGCCGCTAATGATCATTTTTGATGTAGTGAAACATTAAGCTTAGAATCCAACTATTCACATAAAATCGTCATTGTGATATTTAGAACTCATTAAGTTAAAATCTAGCTTCGATTTTGCTAACCAACACTTCGTTAGGATGGTTGTTAACAATTGTATTATATTGTATCGTTAGTTTGAATACCATGCTTGTTTTGATTGTTACTTAAATTATATCATATCGTATCGTTTAAATTTATCCTTATGTAACAACCAAAAGTTTCATTTTATGTAACCACCAATTTAATATGATCGCATTGTTACCTTAATAGTTTCTTTTTACTTTATCTTTACTTGTACTATTTGATAATCCTATTTTATTTTTTAATCTACATTTTCATAGCAACTTTATCTCTTACTCAAATTTTCTGATAGATTTATCATTCAAATTGTTGATGCATGTCATTAACAACACAATCTATATTCAAACGTTATACTTATATTCATTAAAACAATACAATGCAATACATTACAATATATACATTACAAAACAATAGATAACAACCATCCAAACAAAATTCAAATCTCTAAATATCATATGAATTTATAAAATATCTAAGAACTTTAACACACGTGACACTATAACTCAAATCAAGAGATTAAATTAGTGGCATGGAATGTACAATTGTCAACATATTTATTCTTTCCTAGCTATAGTAAGTTTCAACCAAAAATAGCACTTGTAAAGTAGAAAAATTAAATATCAACCAATATTTTCCAAGTGACAAAAATAAAAATATGTGGATCATACGCCATACGAATAATAATTATTCCCTTTAATTTGTTTCCTCTTTTCTTTAGCATTATTACAATTTCATTGAATAGGTATTATTTTTCAAGTCTCAACTAAATCTACGGCCCGAACGTCTACTAATAATATCCTAACTTATATTTATTTTTTAAGTGACGGAAAACATATGTGGATCCTACGTCATATAAAGTTCTAAAAACCATAAAAATATTAAAATAATTATAATACATAGGAAAAACTAAAAAAACAGAAAAGAAAAGACAGGTTTGAAAAAGGGAGAGAACATATTGAAAAAAAGAAGAGAGGATCTTGGACTTTTTAAGTGCTAAGAGAACCATCTCTTCTCCACTTTTTTGAATTGCCAACCATATTTTTTTGTTTTTTTTTTTTATAAAAAAAATATATCAAGTTGGATTTGCTCAATACAAAGTACCCAACCACAAACAATTTGAATCGATACCAACATTTGTCGCGTCGTGATGTGATGGTTGAGATCTCTCCGTTCTTAGAAATTTTGGGTTTGAGTCTGACTAAATTTAGGTTTGCATATTGCAGGGTCCATTCTTGAAGGCGTCATGCACCATCAACATGATTTCACTATGATTATTCAAGAAAAAATAAAATATTTAACTGAAAAACTTTAGTTGTTGAGTTAGTTAATCGGTACTTGGACATTTACCTTGTTGATGATGATTCAATTTTCTACTTTGTAATTACATCATCATCTTTCTTTTACTTTTTAATTAGAGATCTTAAATTTGAGTCCGATTAAATTTAGATTCTCACATTATAGGGCTTATTATGGTGCCACTGCCAACTGATTTATTTATGATTATATCCAAAAATAATATTTAATTTAAAAGATTAGTTGTTTAGTTAGTTAATGAATACTTTAACATTTGCCTTATTGTTGATGATTCGTTTCTTCACTTTGTAATTGCATTATCATCTCTCTTTTACTTTTTTTCTTAAATAATAAAATATTAAAATATTAATAATAATTATATATTTACCTGCATATTCCTGTTTACAAATTCATCTTTTAAAAATTACATTACAATAATTACAGAGAATATTAAGAGTAGCTGAATCAGTTTTAATCATTAGGATATACTTCATGTAAACTGTATACTTCGAGGGTATACAACCTACACAATTGCTAAATATATTTGAAAAACTTACATAAATCTCACTAGTTTAGGAACTAATTATTTAGATATCTAATTTGCAATATTACGTATCTTATCAAATTTTGATGCCTCCAGATACGTCAGATACATGAGAATACATGTTTCTCAGATATATGAGGTCAAATCTAGGTGTAATTTGTTCTAGATATATTATATCCAAGTAGATTTCATGTATCTAAGATCCATAGCAAATCTCGCTTGCCTCCCTCGCTTCTCTCCCATGTATCTAATACCCCAGATACATGTATATGTATATGGGATACATACGAATCTCGCTCGCATCCCTCCCCAATCTTGCTCGCATATCTCCCTATTTTTGTATATTTGGTAGCAAAAATACATGTATCTAACTGTAAGATATGTGGGAAACTCTTAGTGGTAAGATACGTAATATTTCAAACGTATAAGTAATAATAGTATATATGATAGTGAAGTAGGTCTAATTAAATAGTTTTTCCATATTTTTATTAAATAAGTAGGGAGTCTAATTTTCTTTTTTTTTAAAAAAAAAAATAAGCATTCTTTAAATTATTAATTTTTTTCTTCTACCTACACTGCGCAAATATCTCACTATTTTTTTTTACCTTCAATTCAATTGTAACATTCAGCCACCATGTGTTACTAAAATCTAGTAATTGCTTCTTTAATACCAAAACACCTCTTTTATTGATCTAAATTTGTTTAAGGTGTTACATTTGTACCTAAAAAATAGAATAAATCATGTAGCAAAACCTCAATTATTTGGGATTAAGCACATGCATAATTGATTGATTAGTTTGTCACTAAATTTTAATAAATAATTCAAGTATGATAATATGATGTTGTTTGTTTGCTAGTATCCTATGTCGACTAACTTTAGGTCACTAAATTAATACTCCTCCGTTTCAATCTATCTGAGACTTTTTTTTTAGTTCATCCTCGAAAGAATATTACATTTCTTTATTTGACCAGTATTTTAATGACGTCATCCCCATTTTATCCTTATTGATCACACTTAACACTTTATTATGAAAGAAAACATTAAAGGAATTTTAATAAAGGCAATTTCATAAACATAAAATTTTATTTTTTTTTATTTCTTAAATTTCATATTCGAGCAAATTGTGCCACTTAAATTGAGACAGAGGAAGTATGTGATATGGTTAGAGGTGGCAACCTAACTCATGAAATCATAACCCATGCAATTCATTCAAGTTTGAGCTAGTTATTGAATTGTTCATTTATTAACTCAGATCATTTCAATCTATTAAAATTTGGATAATATCTAACTCAAATTGATTCATGATAAATTTATTATAATCATAATAAAGAAAAATAATAATTTTGTTAGATACTAAAACTAAAATTAGTAAGAAAATGGATGAACTAGATTTTGACCGACTTTGTAGTCCATTTCAATTTAATCCATTTTCTGCATATTAAGTTTTGATTCGTTTTTAATCGAGTGAAATGTAAAAAGCACATATAAACTACGATTACATTAGCTAAATAAGTTTAGACCATTAGACCTATTTTGCCTAATTATTTTTTGTTTTTGTTTTTGTTTTTGTCTCTATTGGTCTTATAGTTATTGGAATAGTCAAACTAATATTACATTTCTTTTTTGAAGATTTCTTTTCTTGTGGGGAATTTATGGATTCCAAATCCCTTCACCCTTTTCTTTCAAACCAAACAAAAAAAAAATTATAAATTGAAAGAGAAAGCAATCTTTGATTATACAGTCAGCAAATGCTTAACCATTTCTGAAATTATGGCACTTTGTCCCTTTCTAATTACAACTTGTTGTTTAATTTTAGTTGATAAAAATTAGCTCATAAATTAATTTATTCTCTACAATTATAAAAAAAAAAAGAATAATTAAAACTTGCTCTGAAATTCTGGGTGTGTAATGACCCCATTTGCTCCTACTACTAAAGAAAAGCATAAAGAATCAATAATAAGGAGCTCCTTTAATTAATATTAATTGTTACTATTTCACAAATAATATCAATCCCTCTTCCAAGTCTTTTTCAAGATCATAATAATATATTCAGTATAATATCACAAGTAGAATTTAAAGAGGATAATGTGAATGCAAATCTTATTTGTACCTTAAAAATAAATATGTTATTTTTGATAGATTAGCAAAAAACCATGAGGAAAATTGCTTATATTTTTGTTAAACCGAGGTCTTTCTTTATAAAGAAAATTTAACCAAGTGTCTTATTGAAATCTCGATTAATGTAATATCAAAATTCATGAAATGGTTATTTGGCTTGGACCTTGTTGATGAGACTCATAAATTACTAGCAACTAAATAGTTAGGTTCAACCTGACTTATTTTTCTTGTACAAATAAAAGCAAAGGCAGTGCTAAACTTACTTTTCTTTTCACTATGCTCACTTTACGATCGATTAATTCAAATTCACGCAGGTTTTATTTAAAGTTCAATTCCTTCATGTGAGGTTAGTGTAAGTACGATTGCATTAAACCATCGTTTTCTTCTTTTTGCAAAGTGGGAATGTACTATATTACTAGCTCTTATTAAAGCTACTATTGAAATTAATCGCCAACCTGTTAGGTTCTTCACTTGTTATCAAATTGACCAACAAATATGACCAAAAACTTTTCTACAATGTTTCGTTAAGAGAATACCCTTTCTACAATATTATTATTTTTGTTCCTCGAGAACCTTAAAAACACTTATCTATTTGATTAATTAAATTTAGATATACCTCTAATCTGTTGTATCACATAATAAATGGTCTCAAATTTTTATAGAAACATGAAACTCTTAATAAAAAAATAAAAACACTCCTAAACTTTTAGGAGTGTATTTCGCTCATGCAAGACCGGGAGTGTATTTAAATTCAGTAAGTTAAGTAAATAGATGTTTTTAATGCTGTCAATAGTTTGAAAATAAAATTAATAATTCGTACCAAGCTTAGGAGTATTTTCTTCTCTTCTTTTGTTAATCAACTTCAAAAAACAAATAAAAATAAAGTGTATGCAAATTTTATCACTATCTCGTGAAGATAAAAGAAACTATTTTCGAAAGCATCAAACATGAAATGTTTTGTGAACTCACATTAAATTTCAATTGTGTTAATTTGATCAAGGAAGGGAAAAGAGTTGAAAAAAATTGAAATTTCTTCTCTTTTTTTTCCAATTCTATATATCTTTTCTCAACAAAATTGCTTTATATGATTTACAAAAATCAACGAAGAGGCCCTCAAAGTTATCAACAATAAAAAATTAACCCCCAATCAAAATGGCATGATGTGAGTAGTTTTAGTATCATAGCTAGTAGAAAGACAAGAAACAGCTTTGGAATTCACCCTAAACACCTTGAGTAAATCGGCGGCCATTTGTCTCACCGCCGGCGAGCAATTACTTTGTAACAATAACAATATCTTCGCCATACCGTTGCTCTTCGCCACCGATTCCTGTGCCCGATGATCCCGAAAAAGGCAACACAAACTCCATAGAATCGTTACTGCATGTTCCGTTGCTTCGTTTGATACTTTCAATACTTTCTTCACTATCGCTTGTACGCAATCTCCGTCGTTACACAGTTCTAATCTTCCTTCTTTACAAGTAGATATCAGTTCTAATAATCTCAACACTTTATCCGTTAATCCGGTTCCCATCTCCGCCGTAGACAATGCTTTTCCGACTGATTTCACCGCACCGGCTTTTACAAGCTTCACCCGGTTTTTCCGAAGCATTGCGAGAGAAATTAGACAGGAAACAGAGACTTCCATTAAATCGGGATTCCAATCGGAATTGATTGTTGAAAAACTCAATAAAACTGAGTACAAATCGGAGTTTTCTGAAAAGGATGATTTAGCTTCGGAATCGGTTGATGTGATGAACTCTAAAGCTTTTGAAATCTCCATTTTCAAATTTGAACTTCCATGTTTCAGAGCAAATATTATCGCCGGATATACATCGTTTGCTTTCCCGATTTTCGACAAGGAACCTCGTTCAACCAGCAGCATTTTCCATAGAGGTACGATTTTCTCCACAACTTTAAGATTTTTAGGGTTGTGAACAAGGAACGAAGTGAGAATCGCGAGAAAATCACTCTCCGCCGCTACAGAAGCCACAAATCGGAGATTCTCAGCTGATTCTTCTGAGAAAGCTAAGAGCTTCGATAACCGATCCGAGTTCACCTCCAACTCGGAGTGAACTCGGAAATCGTTTACAAACTGTTTAATTAGCTCACGAACTTGATCGTGACTAACCGAGTTAACTCGGTTAGACTCGGTATCGGAACGCTGAGTCCGGACCGAGTCAGACCAGATCTGGATGAGTCGTTGTAGTGTATAGTTAGGCACAAGGTCCTTAGTTTGTAGCACCTGCATGGTGGCAGGACATGTATTATTACCGCTGTCGAGCCACCGCTGGATGCTACTCCGGTCATAAGTAACTCCGGTGCATAAACTCACCGGAGATTTCATCACGTCTAGTGAAATCGGACACCGGAAAAAACTCGGCACCGTTATGTACAGATCATCCTTCCGCATTATTTTAGAGAGAGAAAATTACAAATGCGCAATTTTTTTGATTGTTTGGTGGTCAAGTTTTTTTTTTTTTAGAGAGAGAATGGAATAGAGAAGAATGGGAGGTGGGGGGAATTGGGAAAGAAGGGGTTTATGAAGAAGAAAACAGAGTCAAAGGAATGGTGACGTCATTTAGTGGAAATTCCTTTGGCTTTTTTTTATTTAGTCTTTTATTTTTTAATTCCTTCTTTCACTTTTTTTTTATATTCTTTTTCTACCTTTTCTTATTTTCGTGTTTCACTTCCTAGAATTCTATTCAATTGAAATTTATATTGAAAAATCTTATATAATAAGATAAAATGCTACTTAACAATACCTTTAATTAAAGATAAAAAATAGTTATCACCTTATCACAATTTTTGTTAAACTTTTTTTTGTAATTTTGGAGTGTGATGAACAAGTTGAAAATGGATTCAAATTCAAAAGTTAGAGTTAATCTATTTAATTTATTATAATTGAGTGATTAATTAAAATAGAAATAACCATTTATAAGTTTAAATAAATATATCTATTATTGATTTGATATAAATATTGAATGTTTGTATTTCTATTTCTCTTATATATTGAAGAGAATGTGAGTAATTTTTAGGATAAGTCAGTAAATTGATCGATTTTTCCTTTTATTTCAATTTGCTCTATTTAGTACTTCTTCATTCTAATTTATTTGTTTTTCTTTTCTTTTTAGTATGTTATATATTTAAGAATTATTGAGAAAAAAAGTACTATAAAAGACAATAATTTACAATTTAAAAAAAAACTTATTAAAAATTTAGTTGACTCTCGAAATTTCACATTTATTTCATAAATTGAGATAAAAAAATAATATATATTACGTAAAAAAAATATTATAAATCGCAATAATTAAAAATTATATAAAATATAATTAACTTTCTTAATTTCATTTATGCTACGTAAACTAAAATAAATAAAGCAACATATGTTAGAACCGTGCTCTTTTATCTACTAAATTTAAATTTATACAGGTGAAATGGTCAATGAAAAGATAGTTTTTTATTGAATTTAAATGGGAAAAAAAGTTAAGCACATTGGGTGTTCCAATGAGGTTCTTTTCTTTAGTGTGCTTTGCTCATTGCCATCCAATTTACAAGCTTCTTTTTACTTCTTTTTTTCTTTCTTTATTTTGTTAATTATTTAAATTTGGATTCTTTTCAATTTTTGTCTTATCTAAAGAATAAAAGATTAATGTACTTCATTGATGGTTAAAATAGTTTTTGAAAGATCAAACTTTAATTTTATATGAGTATTATATAAGGGAATTAAGAAGTACAGTCTCTCCCACTAGTCCATAATGATTGTACGTGCGCCATTACTGTAAAAGTTGAAGTTAAATCCTTTTTTTAGTTACTTGCTTATCCAAATTTAGATGCTCCCAATTGAATTATTGTATCAAATTACTCAGTGGAAAAAATTGATACTTTTACAAAGAGAATACCAAAGTTAATTTTGTTTTACCCCAAACATAAATCTCTCTAAGTATATGAGTAACTAAAAAGGAAAGAGACGTTCATTTTCAAACAAATAAAGAGAAAGTAAGATAAACATATTGAAAGTAAACGGAACGTAGGCAATAAGAGTTAAATTTAGTTCGCAGGTGAAAGTCTATGTGCTCCATCACTATTGAGGATGTTGTTTATTGTTGAAGAGTTCCACATCATATGAAAAGAAGGATGGATAATATTCTTAATGTGTTTTGATAATTTTCTTCACATGAACTAATTTTTGGGATTGAGTTAAGCTTAGATGTCATATTTTTACATTAGAGTAAGGTCTATCCAATTGTTGTTTACTGATGATGGATTTCGAATTAAATTACTCACACACTAAATGTTCAGTCCTGAGAGTGATGTGGGGTGTTGAAGTGTCTCACAATAGAAAAAGGGATGACCGATCTTTTCTTAATATGGCACGGGCACCCCCAACCCACTTATGTGCTGGCTTCAGAGGTTGCATAAGACTTAAGTGTCATATCTTTACATTTATTAGCTCACTTGGAATGAAAAAGGCACAGCTCACATACGTTATTTGATGAAAGCACTCTAGTTGCCTCTGATGATTGATTTTTCAACCACAATTTCTCTCCCTCCAAACAATGCTCCTCACCAAAATGTCATTTCTAGGGTTGGGGCAACACAACAATGAGTAGTTTGCTCTAGAAATTCACCCCATTACCGCAAAATGTGTAACAAGATAGAACTGGGAGCAAATCTATACTTTCTTAGGGTACCATGCCTCAATATCTAAATAAATATAGAGTGATCGCAAGAAAAGGAATCAATCCTGGCTCTTAAAGAAACCTTTGCTTGGTCTCTCAAAAAATGCTTTGAACACAAAAGTGTACACTGTACAGTCCCATACCTTCTCACATGCTGAGTCACCATCAACGCTCAAAAAACATAGACGAACCACATGCAGAAAACTTGCACGTAATATATATTATTTTATTTAAATTTATAATTTTAATATATAATAACTACAGTATCATAAAAGAATCGCTATTTTTCTAGTTTCTCGCCCGACATCTAGTACCTACATTATAACCTTACTAAATTGAATTCACATTGAAAAGTCTCATATTAGAGAGTAAAATACTTTTTAACAAAGATAAGTTCATACATAATCCGACATTTCTAATTAAAAAAAAAAAAATACTTATGATCCTGCCACTATTTATATTGGTATTAAAAGAACTATATTGAACTTTGAACTTAAGAAGACAATTTATTTTCTTTAACCTCAAATATATTTTTTCTTTAACCAAAAAAAAAAAGGTAGTCCTAGTTTAAACTTTTTAAAGTAGAATGGCGCCTAGGAGAGGTGGGGGGTGGGGGACCAAATTCCGGAAATTACAAGGCATAGTATTATGGTCAAACTTATGTGGGCCTATCAAAATTAGTAGCTGCAGAGAGATTATGATATAATAGTCGATCCGTTTTAATTTATTTGTCTGATTTTACATAATATTTTAAAATATTAAAATTTTATGTAGTTAAATTAAAAATAGATTAATATACTTTTCATAATATATGATTTTAAGTATGTTATGTAAAAATAATTTATTTTAAAAAATAAAATAAATAAGATAAATAAATTGAAACGGAACGAAGATTATTTAAGTGACGATACAAGATGGTGGTGGGATTGGATTAGGTTCCATTCGAAATTGTTGCGTATGATGAGGAAAAGGAACGTGGGCTTATTGGGCCCGCTTTCAGTGAGGCAATAAGTTATTATTTGGGCCCCTATTTAATGGGCCCTACGTATTTGTTCGCTTGGTCGGTTCGTGACACAAAACGCACGGCTGGTGATTTGCTTTTTGTATAAATAAATTAAATAATAATAAAAATATTGTGGAACTTTAGACGTATCTTTGGTCAAACCTTTGTTTCTACTTTTTAATAAAATTTAATTTTTTTTATATTTTTCACCTTTTTTTAAGAAAAGGAAAAATAACTCCCCCACATTCTTCTTTTTATTTTATAACCAATTTTTAGTACTCCTCCTTTTTATTTATTTTATATGTTTTTATTTGATTAAAAATAAAAAGAAAAATTTAAATTTGTGATCTTAGATTAAAGATGTATTTTGATCTTAAATAACTATGTGGGAAGTTAGAATTTATATGCTATTAAATATTATTTTTTTAAAAAGACACATAAATTAAAATGGTGACTTGAAAGTATAGAAAAAGAACCTTAATGTGCAATACCAATTAAAAGAAATGATGAAAAATTTAACATACATACACTATTTGTATAAAGGATTTTACACTATTAATAATTATTTATAATCTTCATGTAACATTAAGATTGAATGGTTCTATAAAATTACGTCGATACTTTCACATATATTTATTGAGCACTAATTTATTTTATTTTTAGAATATTGATATCACTCATTTATAGTAACTTTTTAGCTCAAAACAATAGTAATTTTTTTTAAATTTAGATTGTCGGTATATATAATTTAAACGTGTCCCTCACGCTTGAATTCCCTATTTGGTTATTGGTGGTTAAAATACTAGCTATCATATTGAGTAAAACTAAAAGGTGCATGTTTAAATTGTGTGTCATCCTAACGGCACTTACAAGAATATACTTACAATTTACGTTTTAAAACTAGTATTTTATATATCTAATGTTAACAATTATTATTAATTTTGACTGTTGAGAATTTTGAAAGGACATTGCACTTATGATTTTTGACTTTTGATCTCAAAAGTGAAAGATACATTTATACGTTTGTAATCACTAGTTACGTGTACAATTTCGTTCCACTTACTTCATAATCATGTCATTAAAATACTATGACAATATTAATAATTGAGTGTGATTTTATAAGTGAGATTTAGAGCCTGATTTTTTTTTCATGGACCAAGCACGTGAAAATTCTTTTTTAATATGGGTGGCGGTGAGATTTGATCTCAGAACATCTGCATGCTCTGATACCATGTTGAAGTGTGTAATCATCTCATCTAAAAGTTTAAGCTATTAGAGAGAACACACTTTTATTATTAATTATATTCTCAACAGAAGATGTGTACATAATCTTGTTTCTATTCTGCATATATTGAAAGGTTATCTTTTATGAATCACTGGCTCAAGATAGTATAAAAACAAAATAAAAAGAAAATACAAAAACGAAGAAGTCATATTATAAAAGATTTATCTTAGCGTACGTAATGAGTCTTTTAATTCTATTAGTCATAATCAAGTACTAATTAGATATTTGAATCCGTCTCTTTTATTGATCGTAAAGTTGTATATTAGTATTATGTATAAGATACAAATTACATACTTTTTTGGATTCTTTGTAAAATTTGTTGGGTTGAATGATAGTAATTAAAGATAATGATGGTTTTCGTGCGGTGGATAATGATGGCTTGTTGTTTTAGTGATGTCCATTTCAATGTTGTCCACACTCATTTCCAATTATAACATTTGGAATAATCCAATTCACACTACAATTTATAGGCTATGATTTCAAGATATGTTTTTTCAAGTTTTGATGGATATTGTACGGATAATAAAATCGAATCAAAAATCAAATTAAGAAAAAAATAATTAATTAATGAGTTTGATAGAGAGTTCCCTTCAATTAGGTCTTAAATCTGAATAAATCGGACCTATTTGTACATATGAACCCTCTTCACTCAAAATAATTTTGGTTTAAATGGCTATTTGTCTTCAAGTGAAATTTAAAAGAACTTAAGAGATTTGATTTTGTAGATCTTTATGAAATTATTTTTAATTTTATATTTTATTTGTAAGAGATATTTATTTTCACATATAAATTATCTAAATAAAATTATTTTCTTATATTCAATTTTTAAGTGGTCATAAGAGATTATTTTTTGAAAGAAATCAATGTAAATGAAATTGAGAATTTGAATAGAATTGAGAGAGCAATAAAATGACTTCCATCTAAAATTAAAGAAAATTATTATCTCTCACTTTTGATGAAAATAAATTATTTTAAACCGTTGTCAAACACTAGGAATTAAATTATCTTCTGAAAAATATTTTTCAAAAAATATCATTTGTTGTCACGAGATACACATTGAATATTTGCAATACTAAAAATTATGAAAGACTTTCCTTGACAAAAAAAAAATCACCTAACTTGAAAATCGGAGGAACTTGCAATAATAAATATTGTAAAATGATGAATGAGATTCCTTCCGCTAATAATATTTCTCTTGTATATTTTGTTCAACGAACAGAGGAAATTATCACGATATTTTATAAAAAAAATTCATATTTCAATCATAAAAATTGAAAAATTTCTTATATAAAATTTCCTTCAACTAAATCTCGAATCTGAATCAATCAGACTTTCAAACATTAAATGGTCAAACAATTAATTGATGATATTTGATATTAGTAAATTGAAATGGGGACCATATTGAAAATTATGAAAGACAAAAAAGAGACACAAATTCTAGTTAAGTTGTTCTTGTAATGTAACTGAAATATTCAAAGACAAAGACCTAACTAGTTTTGACTTACCTAACACATGAAAACATTACCAATAATAATAAATGCTTTTTTGCTTGAAATGAGCTGTTTGTTCAACCAATTAAATAAAAATAAAGTTCAATATATTATATAGTGTTTTTGTACCATACGACAATAATTTGTAAATTTTCCAAACTCAAAGTCAGAAAAATATTCCAGCCTATTTTTGCTTAAAACAATATGAAAATTGTGGTTGTTATAATGAAGTCACAAAGAGCTAGTCTTCCACCCACCTTACTTACATTTGGAAGACGTATATTACAAACAAATAGGTTTGTCTATGTTATTTCAAGGTAGGAGAATAATATGGTTGTCGTAAATTAGGACGGAAGGTTAATAGGTAACGTTATTTCTTTTTTTGGGATAAATTTGATGGTAATTTGATGTATTGTATTTGTTTCTTCCTTTATTCAACAAGTAATATTAGGACTATTCTCGTAGTTTAATCTAATTATTCTTTCATTTCTGTTACTATATGTTATTTTTGTGTTTTAGTTATTGTATTATTTTATCGTTGTTATTGTTCTTTATTGTGTTTTGTTTTGACTGTTATGTAATAATTTTCCTATTATTTGCTATATCTTTTTTATTTATGTATTTTACTTTTCAAACTGCTTTGATATATGTTAGATATATCGTGAATTGTATAAAGAACCACCAATAGATGTGGTGCAGGGGATGAGATTTCTTCTCTCTTAATCAGAAGTCTCAAGTTTGGGTGTAGGATATGAAAAAATCTTTGATCGAGACCGCTTTCTATCCGAATAAAACTCTATGCGATAAGAATCTAAATTAGTCGAACTTCAATATGAGTACCGAACACCGTAAAAATTCATGCATTTTTTTTCTGGTACGTAGCTCAAGTTTATAGTGATCTATTCGTTTTGAGATTTTATTGGCTAATTTTTTTTTCTGGTACTAAATTGATACTTGTGGCCACTAATATCTGTGGACATCATAATTATTTAGATGTGACATTACTCTTATCAAGTCAATTAATTAGAGATTCATGCCATAAATTTTCGAGTTTAAGTTGTATACATTGACTATATAATAAAAAATATTAATGCAATGAGATAAGCTATACTGTAATTATAATTAGTAACCTAAGCTTATAAAAATAGTGACTAACTTATTGTTACATGTTAATATACATTAATTGTGTAAATATCTTTATAATTTTATCAATGTGTATAACTTAATTTCTTAAAAATAAAGTAATTCTTAATCACCATATTCAATTGGTCAAATGTATAATAGAGGATAAAAAATGAAAGTACGCATAAGGTCTAGTAATTTGACTAATTGGTAGTAAGTTTAGTTAATTAATATATTATAGGTAGATATTATAAAAATTAGGTTTGACTATATTGAAGAATATATTACATAACATAAATTGCGCCGACCTAAAACTTTATAATAAATCTAATCTAATCTTAGCTCACATCCAATCTTTGAATTCAAACATCTATGTATTATTATATTCTTAAAATATTCATAGGGGGGAAAATTCAAACAATTTGACCAACCTATTGTTTTAATATTAATCCTTGCATTATTTTCTACATCAGTATCTTGTGCTTGAAAAATCAAATTAAGTTAACATTTGTTTGTATTTGAAGTTTTATTTTAAAATATATTTTCATTAAATTATTCATAGGGGAAAAAATCAAACAATTTGACCAACTTATTGTTTTAATATTCATGCTTGTATTATTTGACTTTAATCAGTATCTTGTACTAAGAAATTTAAATTAAATTACTATATTTTTATATTAGAAGTTCTTTTTTTTTTTCAAAAAAACAACAACTATTTTCATTAAATTATTTAATAACAACATATCCAGTGAAATTTCGTAAGTGGATTAAAGAAAGATAGAGTATATGCAAACCTTACCTTTTCACTTTGCAATGTAAATAATATTGCTATAATATGTTTGTATAATTGTGATGAACACTTTAAAACTCACTCTCATGATAATGACCAATATGTTGTTTTTTATTTTTACAATAAAGTAAATATAAACATTACCCGCATTACAAATATAAAACTATTTCCACAATACTATCCTTAATTTCTTTTTTAATTTGTTTTCTTTAAACATTTATTTAATTTTTAATTTTTATTTTGGCTAAATTAATAGGCTTTCACGCCTTTGAAATTGGGTAAAGCCCAAAAGGAGTATAAGTCCGTAGAATGGCCATTAATGGGCTTTTCTACATTCGCTAGAGGCCCAATTCTATCCCCACCAAGCCCAAAAATCGTAGTAACCCCACAACTTTATTATATTTCAGCATAATATAAATAAAAATTTACGTAAGTTATGTAGAAATTGATGTATTCTTTTATGTGTGATAGACAAAACAATAATAATATGTATTAACAATACATATTGAAAAATGAGCTTATATTACTTTACTATTTTATGGTAATTCATAAACAAGAATCCAATTATAAGTATAATTGAATATTGGATTATACATTTTATGTATTTGGTGATTCTAGTAAAATGACAAGTATAGCGTTAGCCTAATTAGACTCGTAATGGGTGGGCTTGTTTGGTCGCTTGGTTTGAAGACAAGTTATGTTGGGATTAATTATGATGAGATATGTTATGATAGGATTAGTTCTGTTCAGATGACTTTTTATTGGTTGTTTGGTTTGTCAAATATGCATGGTATAATTTCTAAGAATAAATTGTTTGTTTACAAAAATATCGTCTAAGAATAAGTTGTTTGTATATAAAAAATGATTAAAGGAGTACTTTTGTTATTTTACATTTTTATTCTGGGATAAATATTCCACCCACAAGCTCCGGACTAAATTGACTTTGAACCAACCACCCTAAGATTATAATAAGTGAAGAATAATGTGTGATATTTTCGTCCCATTTACATGTTTTTTAGTCTTTTGTCTAAAGCTTTTAATTTGTCAAGCAAGGACTAGGCCCAATTAATAAGAATTTAAAACTCTAGTTCAATGAAATTTAATGAGTCTTCCATCTACCTTGACAAATTATATGAAGAAAAAAAAAAACTAAATCTTAAAAATGTAAAACTCCATGGTCAATTTTTATATTCTTTTTTTTTTTACCCCAATGTCTGATTATTAGTAGTATATATTTACTTTTAAGGGAAACTTTTCCTGTTTGTTTCCATGAAAAAGTGAAGCACATTTCACTTTTTTTCTTATTTTTACTGTATCTCTTTGGTAAACACAATGATACTAGAGGGAAAAATTAGAACAATCTTTTTTTTCTTTTTTCCAATATTGTTGCTTTTAATTATCTTGATAGTTAAAGGAGATATGTTGTGAATAACTTTAAATTATATCGATGAAGATGACAATAAAATGGTAAGTACTTCTTTCATAATTAGAGATTCCTAATTCGAGCATCGGTTTTGACTTATGAAGTTGTTTTTGTTGGAATGTATTTTACCTTTCAATTAGAACTACTCAATACCAATTTGAATCTATCTTCTTTCATAATTAGAGATTCCTAATTAAAGTTTTTACCTTTTAATATGGAACTTATTGATACCAATTTGAATTCAATCAGATCTTAATGCGAATACCAGACTCCACTTGAAACACAAACAAACAAAAAAACCTTAACTTATGATATTTCTACAATTATTTTTCAAGTTAGATGTGTAAGATGGGGAGTAACTTGTAATTTATCCAAAAAAATTAAGAATGGTAAAATTTCTTTTCAACTTTTTCATAGGGCCCCATTGTAATCAAAATAAGATTTCAAATCAATGGGACCTAGTTTGAAAACTTTGATTGATTCATCAGAAGAAGAAAAAAAATGTTTTGAAGTCAATCAAAGAACACTATTCTTGTACCAAAAGTCCATCTTCTATAGAAGTAATTAAATGTTACAAACTCTTGCAATATTTAATATTTTTGGTCACCTAATGTATTATAGACCCCCCCTCCCCAACAACCCATTATGAAAGATCATTCACTTGACCTTATTTTGGTCTAGCATATCCCCCTAAATAGGACCTTGGATTCAATGAAAATGGTACAATATTGAGCTAGTGTAATTATTAGTAGCAACACCTTTGGGACTTCTATATATAATATTAAATTATTATACGCTGCTAATTTGTTTGTTTTTATTATATATTAAAACTAGCTAGTAATATCACGTAATAGGATAGAAGGTTATTAGGGATATAGTGTTGTCTTGCTTCGCATGGATCGTTGCGCAGCACTAGTCATATGTTGTCGATTATGTTTTGATTATCACATTATTTTGTTGTTTTTTTTTTTTTATGACTTCACACTACTTTATTATTAACTGCTATCCTCTTTTCATTATTTTCTTCTTTGTGTACTTAAATTTGATGCACTTGAGCTGAAGGTCTTATTGAAACAGTCTTTCTACCTCTACGAAGATAAAATATGTGTACACTCTACTCAATCTCTCCATACCCCATGTAGTAGAATTTAGTGGATATATTGTTATGTTATTACTAACTAGTAATAGATTTTAAGAAGTTTTATGTCACGTGTAAGCACTTCTTATTAAAATGATTAAATTATTTGTAAGGTTCAAATTCAAAAAAATTATGCAATGCTCTAATAATTAGCTATCTAGGATAAATTTTAGGGTTTAATAATTGCAAGTCATAACAGAGGCGTTTGAAACTCATTTGAAGATAACATCATATATCTACGACATGATAACAACGTACAATACGTTAAATTTTTTAGCGAAAAAATAATAATATGTGCGTCTTAAAATACTTGAGATAGATAGCGTATAATGTCTATCTCAAGACCTGAATATAAGCCAGGCATTACATGACTAGAGTTGGATTTTAATTACATCTCACCTTTGTTTAGGCGTGACACTTTAATTAAGGGCGAAGAGATCTATTCATCCCATTATAATATTTGATGGTAAATTTTTAAAATGTTTAACTTAAGAAAAAATGTGTTTAAGGCAGTAGGCACTATCAACATTAATGGCCCATAATCTGGCTGGTATATCAAGAGTAACAATTAATTCGTATGTAAAATTTTACATAGTTTATGATATTATTTGGCTGATATTTTAAAGAGAGTTATGTATGTATAAATTACCTTAGGTAGAAATTCTATGCACATCATGAAATCTTAAACATGATAAACTTATAAAAAGATGATTAAGAGAACATATTTGAAATGAAAGACATTATCATAGAGAAGAATGAAAGAGATAACTAGAAATTAATTTCTACCTCATTGTCCTAACCTTTATATTACCACAATTGTCAGCGATAAAATGCGTGCAGAGAGCCAAAGAATGTGTAGTAACATTAATAAATCTAATGAACAAGATTTGTTCTTATTTTTTTACTAGCTATGAACTTTATATTAATTGGGCCACACATATAAATAATTAAAGTTTACATTTGTGTCAAGTAAAAGTGTTTATCTAGTCATTGTGGACAATTTGAAGGGTCTATTTATGTGTTTCACCTAGTTTATTGTTTTTAAAAATATTTAAATACCCTTGACGATATATTCCTGATTACGTCATATGTAATTTAATTCATTTTTCAATTTTAGAACTGATACAGTTATAATAATGTGACATTTTTTGTTTTACCATTAGTGAATGTAGGAAATAGCTAGTCTTTTCGTTCTTAATCCGATGTCTAGCTAGTTTGAGTTATCTTTAAAAATGATAATATTTTTAGAAATATCATTTTACTTTCCTATGGACTAATTGACACTAATTTGAATAATTTGATAAGTAAAATTTGAATACCAGACGATTAAACAAAACACATTACAAAATTTGGAGAGAAATTGACAACAGTGGTCCCTTATGTTTGGTGATATGTTCAAAATGGTTCATTAAATATACTTTGGTCCTCAAAATTTGTCAAAAATAAGCATTTTAATTTTCATAAAATACTCAATAAACTCTAATAGTTAGATTTAACGAAAATTGTGGTGTGGGGTAGGGAGAAATAATAGAACACATAAACACATAACAATCAGAATTTTGTTAAAACACATAAACTGTTTAGAAATATATTTAAGAGAACATTTTGAATTTATTCGCACAATCAATATTTATTGAAGAGAAACCTTAGAGCAATAATCAAGTTGTATTCATTTTATGAGTGGTGGATTCTTTTTTTTTTTTTTTGGTAGAGGGTTTGAAGTATTAAAAGTAAACATACGAAGAGATCAAAAAAATTACTTCATCATTTACTATATATATTTATAAAAATAATTGTTACCATGTATAAATAATGCCATTTTCTGCTGAAGAGAATTCGAATAAAGTATTCCTCGACTCTTACTAGCTCCACTCTTGCGTATAACCTACAAATCACAAGTGCTAACCGTGAAAGTTGTCATTAATACTAGCTTTTTACACCGAGTTGCCCTATCAATATTTTTGTCAATATTTCTTATTTGGAGACACTTATTTGGCCCACCCCACCTCAACAAAGACTTTATCAAAATAAATATAAAAAATTGTCCAACAAAATCCTAAATTAAAGGAGACTCTCTAGCAGAGTGAATAGAGTCTCTGTCAGACAACAAAATCTCTGTCCTTTTCTCTTATGCATCAAAATCAGTACTTTCATTGACCTTCTCACTTTCCTCTCCCATAACCCTATTCTTCTAGCTACTCTTTCTTCTTCTAAAATTTAATAATGATTAGACATATTAACATAACAATATTTAGGTTTATGAAGAAAAAAAAACAACATTTCACAATTAAGATTTAGAATTCAAATCTTTGTTGAGGGGAGGTTCACTAGTGCTTATTAGTGGTCGCGCTTAATCATATCCAAAAGGAACAAGGGATTATGTACACATCGTTCACTGAGTGAAAGATGAAGACATGTCGATTTCTGTGTCTCTTAGGAGGCGCCATGCTTCTTTTTCCAGAACATTTTACTATGGACAAGTACTAATTTGTAACTTTTAATTTGTTTAATATTATGTACATTATATAAATCAAGTTATTATTAATTGCTTAAATTTTACTATGTCCATTTTCAAATATGCTACACTAAATAAGACAAATGGAACTATTTGTAGTATGGTTTTAAGAAATTGAGTCTGAAAACAATCAACAAGCATGTGTATAATGTCAAAGCCAAATATTAAATAGTTTTGACCTTCATATATATTTTGGGACTATTTTCAAAGGTGTAGGTTCTGTAATTAATGGTGGAAAAGTACTATACATTAATTATGAAATTAAAAAAAAAAGAAAAAAGAAGAAGATTTATAAGGTGCTCGATATTCTTGATGAATTGGACTAATTTTATTTATATGTATAAACCATGTATGACAACGAGGCTTTTCACCTGTTTAGGGATATTGTCGATAAAACTTGCGAAATATTATTGAGTATCAGGAATTTAATTTGTTTAGATTTAGCATATCGTACAATAGATTGCGAAATATTATTGAGTATCATTTAAAGGAACTTAATTTGTTTAGATTTAACATATCGTACGATAAATGTTATGATTGTAGGTGATTGAGACACACGATTGGAAACAAATGTAAGATCTATTGACTCATTAGCAGTAACAAACTCTTTCTGAGAGTGTTATTTATAGACTTTGTATTCTATATAAAGTTCATAAAGGCTCATTATTTGTTGTTCGTACGTTTAGATTTTATTTCAGATGTTATCTCGTTAAACGCTTTTAAATAGCTTTTTAGGTATTTATGATCGAAAATATTGTTGATTTATTTCAATTATAGAGTATAATACAAATTTTTGTTTAGCTAGTAGTAGATTATACATGGTTCACAAAGTTGGGTGACAATCACATTCTATTCCAATTGGAGAGCGTGGCAATATTTAACAGAAGGGAAAATATATTTAATAGTAATGTATCCAAAATCTATTAATTTTAAGGGATTTTTGTAATTCGTAAAAAAGTAGGAATAAAATGCAATTAGCTCTTAGCACTATGAGATTTATATAATTTTTACATGTATATAATACATAATAAAATAATACGTAACAATAATCCAAACAAATTGTTAGTTAAAGCCTGTGTGATAGTTTAATCAGACACTCAATTAAAAAAGAAATAAAAAAGATATTTGAATCTTCTAAGTTTAAATTAAATATATGTGTAATGTACGGATACATACATATTGAATTATATGGAATATATGTGTAAGATACATGAACTATATTATATGGTATACTTTTTTATCAGCCAAATACGTACATAAACAACCTCTTTAACTTGTCCTAATGTTAAAAAATCTATAGGTTAAAATTGATAACATAGTTTAAACTGATCAATATAATCGATGACATACTAGAAAAAGAAAAATAAGATTCATGAAATAAACTTTTTTTTATAGGCCAAATACATAAACAACCTCTCTAGCTTGCCTCTAATATTCAAACTCTATAGTTTAAAGTTGATACATAGTTTATGAAATTTATTTTCACAGTAAAATATTAAAAAGTAAGTGATAAAAACATAAGAGATTTTCTATATATGTTTAGAAGGAAAGCATCAAATCAAACACTAGCAAAAGGAATAGTGTAAAAGAGGGGACATGATTTCCTGTTTTGTGGAACAGTGCCAAAGAGCCTTAGTTGTCCATTAATATTTTAGTGGGACCAATCACTCACCTAATCCATAAAATGCCATAACCCCCATTTCTTCTCCAACATACCCCCCAACCCCAACCAAAAAAAAAAAACTTTGATTTACTTCCACTAATATAATTATTTTCATTTCTTTTGTTGGTATTTTGATAAAGAAGAAAAAAGCAAAGAGTTTTTTTGAGTGAAAAATAAATAAAATTTGAAAGTTAAGGTTATTATATTTGATAACCTAAAATAAATAGTAATTATTCTGTTATAACAAGTTAAAATATATTATTTGACATTTCATCCGAGGGTTAATATCCGCATTGGAAAATGAGGTAAATCGCTCTCTAACAAAGACAATTCCGTATCTAAAGATATTCAAACTCGAGACATTCTGTTAAGGATGAAGAGTAATTATAACTCCACCCTTATTGGTATATTTTACTTTATCAGCATACAATTATAACAATAATTATATATATACACCCAAGTTTAATCCCATGATTTGGATTTAAAAGGGATAGAATATACTTAGACATTACCTCTATTAGCCTATATAACTTAAGTTTCTTTATTAGCGACGTGTTATAATAATAATCGATAAATATACCTAGAGTGAAATTTTGAAAGAATAAAATATACGCAGATCATATCAGTGTCGAATTGTATAACTTGAATCATTTCTTCTTCTTCCTTTTTCCATTTCTTTTCCTTTTTATTCTTTTCCCCCTTTATTCAATTACCTATCAAGTCATTACTCTCTATAACCCAAACCAAATGGCCCCCTTTCAAAAAGCCTTATCAAACTTTTCAAAACTTTCTACTTCATATGTCTTCATTCTTCTTCTTCTTTCTTTCCTTCTTTCTAACCTTACTTGCCAATAGATTTACATATGTTTTCTTCTTTTTCTAAAGTAGCACTCTTTCAAAATTGTCCATAGTGAATTAAGTTTCAAGAATGATAAGTTTCTTCAGAAGGAAAGTACTTGTCTTATGGATGGCTATTATATTAATCTCTATTTTTGGTCATTTTTGTCATGGTTCAAGAAGCAACTCACAAGTATTCAATACAATAAATAGCCAAAGAAACTCTTACAATCATGGCCATTTTTGGAACTTATTGCCAAAAAGAATCCCAATTCCAGCTTCTGGTCCATCAAGAAAACATAATGACATTGGTTTAAAGAGTACTTGGAGATTACCATGAAGATTATTTGAAGAAATTAAATATTGACAACTTTTTTTTTTTTTTTGTCATGGGAGGGTACTACTAATTCTTCTTCTTCTTAATTTCTTGGATGAACACATGTACATTTTTTTGGGTAATTTCTAGGACTTTTTTTTTTTTATTGACTTAAGGTATTTTGTGTTAGGTTGATTTAGTTCTATGGTTTTTTCTTTTTTTTGGTCATGGTGACTAGAAGGGAAATTAAATGAAAAGGGGAGAAAAAGAATTAAGAACATTTTTTGGGGTTTTGTGGATCAAAATATAATTGATCATCATCTAGCTTGGAGGAGAGGTGGGGTGGTGGGGGCGGGGGTGGGGGTGGGGGTGGGGTTATTTTGGTCTTTATTAATTAGTATATGCTTTGAAAAGCTTTGTGTATGTAATTTCTGTATACATAGAAGAGATCATGATAATACAAGATGAAATGACTTTATTTTAAATTTTGTTTGAATGTTTTAATTTTTCTTGCCATTCTACTTTTTAATTTTGGTTTCCTAGTATTTGATATTTATTTTAGGGTTTGACAAGTTCGATTTTATATTAGAAAGTCTCGTTATAAGTAAAATATTCATTATCAAAAGTGATTCAACTTCTGATAATTCGAACTCCAAATCTCTATATAATTAAAAGTAAAGAAGTATTTATCATTTTACTATAATCTTTGACGGTGTTTTGTGTAATTTTTTAGCATGCATAGATCAACTCTACAAAAGACTTGGCAATTAATAACACCAAAATTTTGTGCTTTTTTCTTTCTTTCTTTACTCTTTTCACGTCAATTATTATTTTGGAATCTTTTTTTTTCTTCTAAAACTATTTGTTTGTGATAAATAAAAAATGATATTTCTGGTAAAGTACATAATAATCCTGCAGAGAAGAAAATCAAGAAAATCGGTCCAATATTAAATTGACAAGTTTTATGCTGATGGCAAGTCTATCGCAGTCATTCTTCTTTACACATATCGAAATTAAATAAGATCAGTTAAATATTGTAAATTGACAAATTTTACTTTGATTTCGAACCAAAACTACTAGCCTAGCATGCTCACACTGTCTCACCACATTCCACATAAGTGAAATTGAAAAAAAAAAATCAATTCAATATATAACAATTTTTTTTAATTAAAATCAGTCATAAAAACGAGAACTTTTATTTATTAAAATAATTAATAAAAAAATATTTTATTTTTTTGTTTGTTTTATGACTAATAATGTCAACAGTGAAAGCTACTAACTCCTATTTATTAAGTTGTACTGATACTGATAATAATATCTAATGTCATATATATATAGATACAGCTGCACACGTAAACTATTTATTTATTTAGTACTCATACCGTACTCCATACCAAATTAATATATAATTAATAATGCTGTCAATGTCATATTTTTATTTTAAATTTTATTTCCTTTTAAATATTATTTTAATAAATTTATTTTACTTATTCAGGTGAAAATTATGTTTGCTTCAAATTTTCATGATACCCATTTCATCATATAACTTTTTAAAATTTTGTTTTGAATTATTTTTCACGTTATTTGAAAATTAGCATTTGACTATAAAAAATTCAAAACACCCAAAATCATATTTTCACTATTTTTCAAATTTTGCTAATAATCATGTCAAACACTACGTCCAAAAAAAATTCAAAATAAAATATATTTTTTTAAAACGCTAATTATTGAAGAAAGGCTAACTAAATGTGCTTATAGTAAAGACCTAGGTTAAGTGGGTATTTATCATCCATCTTTTCGTGATTAGTTTAATATGTAATTTATTTATTATGAAGTACAATTTTGTCATATTTTCGTGTTTGGATATGTCGACTAATTTGTTGAGGTATCTGCTACTTCTCACGATACAAATATCAACTACAATTTTGATATTTTATTATAGTGATATCCGATAGTATTTTTACCTTTTTTTCTCAATTTTTTTTTTCCTATGTGTATTTGTCCATTAATTATGTGCCAAACTGATTCTAGATTTGTGTATAATTACATAGATTCTTTTTCATTACTTTAATCACTACAAGGAGCAGTTAAAAGTAAAGTTTTCACCGATTTTCTCGAATATAATTAGTAAAGGTGTTTGTAATGATTTTAAGACAAATGTGTCCCCATTATTGTTCATGATTTTCCCTACAAAAATTCCTATTATAAAAACCAATACTCTAGTTTTTTTTATTTATAAAAAAAATTACTAAAAGAGTTACATCAACATGAATTGTGATGGGATGATTGAAATTCCTTCATTATTAATCAGACGTCTCAGATTCAGGTCCTCATAATGAAAAAAATTATGTTAAAAGCGCCGCCTTCAAAAAATAGATTGTGAAATGTGTGCATCTGAATTAATTGAACTTCAAAATCGGAGTACCAGAAATCCGAGAAACTAAAAAAGAAAGTTACAATTAGGAAATTATGTACTACTACTTGCTTTTAAAATAAAGCATGGAATCCAAAGTTGAAGAGAAAAAGTTTAATTAAGGGAATAAGAAAAATAAGGAAATTCAAAATAAAAATTAGGGAATCTAATTGAAAAGCAAATTTCTTGAGAATTAAATTAGGTGTTTATTTATTTGTTTAGCTATAGTATAATCAAATAATGGACCTAGAATTATTGATAAATTAAGTGTACCTGGATAATGGAATACAAATATTTCTTAAATTGCATTATGTTTATCTTTAATATTTCTTAAATACCTTTTTTTCAAAAAAAAATGTTTTTTGGAAAGATATTTCACTTTATTCTATTTGAAAAACTAAAAGAAATGAGCTATATATAAATACCAACTTTCCTTTTTATATCTCTGATACTATAATCTTTATGATTTTATCTTAATTAATTATTGTCATAAATCCTAAGTTTTTAACATCTTAGTTTTAACTTGCTCAATACGCCAAGCCCGGTGTATAATTATCACGATCTAAGTTTATGACATGTATTATTCATTTGGACTGAGGTTGCATGTATTTCCCTTTCAAACTATATATGCATGTTGTGTGAACTTGAATCGTGCCTTCTAAAATTATTCATTTTCATCTCCCTTTAAGTATGAGATTCGCCTAATAAGATGACAGGTGTATCCATCTTTAGAAATTTGTCAGCCTACAAACATGTCAGTCGTATTAATCCACCCCATGTCAGGGTGCAATATTTTTCACGATTCAAGTTCGTGACACGTATTGTCTGTTTGGTCCTAGCCCACATCAACTTGTCTTTCGGGCTCTATCACATGTACATCAATCCCTAAAAGCACGCGTACAATGTGAACTTGATTTATGTCCTACACAATTGTTCACTTTCCTTTTTTATTTCGATGTGAAATTCCTCTAAGATATTATCCACAGTTTATCTCCAAAAGCTTACTTACCACCTAGAAGTCTATCAGTCCTGCTTAATCCACCCTCGGCGACAGCTTCACACAACAATGTGGTAGAATTATTATGATATAATACATATAGTATCTTTTAAGTAATCCTTTGTAACATTGCATTTACCAGCAAGCAAAACGAATCCTTTTATTACATGCTTTCGGCAAAAGTTAGATTAAAATAATTTAATATTTAGACAAAAAAAATAAATTAATTAAATATTGCTATTCCTTCAAATTTATGGATCTGTTTCGAAATATGTTTAAGGGGACCCCTCTTGTTTAGGATTATGTTAACAAAAATTATTTGACCACTATTTTAAAATACTAATTCCTCAAATATTTTATTGTCATTCATATTATTAAATATTTTCCACATTTCAAGGCCAAAAGTAAAATATAAAAAACTAAAAGTTTCCCTAAATAGCTGCAAATTATTATAATTAATTATGGAACTGCAAATTTTTGATGGATTCAACAGCTTTTTGGGAAATATTAATAGTCAATGTGGTTTATATTTTGGTTTTATTTTTAGTTGAAATGACAAGTCAGCATGGTCAATGGGCCATTGACTTATAATTAAGGATTTATAATTAAGTACCTTATCCTTTAGTTAGTATACATAAATCTATAATTTAATTAAGTTAAACAATTAATTATATTGACATATGGTCAAAGTTTAGAGTTTAACATTCTAGAATAATTGTAATTTACCTCTCTTCTTGTCCTAAAACATCTTTGCTTAATTGCGACTTGTAAATTGTAATCTTCTCCGATTATAAGTAGCTAATGGTTTAAAATATAATATGTTTATTTTAAATTGAACGTCTTAGTAGGCGTTTGGACGATACTTTGTTCATGAAAAAAAAAATATTTGAAGTTGATGTTAAAAAAATATTCGATATTTTACAGATATTTAAAATATTGAAGTGGACGTATCGAGAGTATTTTGCATAACTTAGTAAAAATACTTAAAACATGCAATTTTGATATCTTAAAAATAAATTTGAAAGTACTAATCAAATATTCTAGACCAACTAAAATACAAAAACCTTGATTTTTTTTGCTATTCTAGACTAAAGTTTTTTATACTCTCCTTTAATTTTCTTTGTATGTGGGAGGGGATTAATTTCCCTAATGATTGTAATAATTTTGTAGAATGACTATAATCAAGATTTCATTATGACCCCACAAAATGACAGAAAGTGAAAATGATAAATTGATACTCGTTCGGTCTCAAAATAAGTATCACTAAAATAAAAAATCACATTCAAAATTTAATAAATATAATATATAATTTATTAAACTACCTTTATTTAATAATGTCGAACACAATTAAGAAAATGATGTATATTTTAAAAAAATATACTAACTTAATTATTTTTATTTGATACAACTTGAGATTTGAGAGTTTAGATTGGTACCTGTGACCTAATAGTAACTTATTTTCATTGTCAATTTTCTTTAATGAGTTTATTAATCATAATGAATTATTTGACCCATGTGCATTTTATGTCACATGAATGCTTGATTTAATTAATCAGAAAAAGTGGAAAACAAACAATATTTCTTACATCAAATTACTTGTGAAATTTCTAGTGAATATTGCTGGCGACAGGATGTTTAAATATTTTAATATAAGGTAGTCAGATTGAACACAGAGTTTAAATGATATAAAAAGCTTATAATATTTTAAAATTATTTTTAAAAAATGTATACCTCTATAGATTGTTTGTCAAATAAATGAGATTTAGTAAATTGTTGATAGTATCATTAAATATTAATCAAATAAAAAATATGTCATTAATATTAAAACTAACTAAAAAAAATGAATTATATAAATTGATAATAATTTATTATATCCATCTAAGTAATCTTGTAAAAGTTCCATTTTTATATGCACTTTAGACCACACATTTAATTGTCTGGACTATAGTTGGACTCCAACCAAACAAATACAAACTCATTGCTAATGTCAAATCAAATATGTCCCAATCCTAAAATTATACATCAAATGCCAACTAAATTAAATCCAATTCAATCAAATCAAATACTTAATGACTTTACAAATTTTACATCAAATCAACCAAATACCTCATTTCACTTCAATCCAAAAAGATTTATTCACCACCAAAAAAATTATGTTGCTTCTCCCTAAATCAGAGTTTTCAAATTCGACCTTTGAGTATGAAAATATTTTTGATAGGAAGCGGTTTTCTCCGAATGGGACCCTACACCACTCAAATTCTGATTAGTCTGACTCCAATGCAATAAGACACCAGACTAATCGATCGTTCAAGTATTTCAAATTGAATAAAGGAAGCGAGACATATAGATCAGATATATATCCATCTATATTGAATTGAGGATTCCCCTGAATGGGAGCCCTGTGCACCTCGAATTCAGATTAGTCGGACTCAAATGCGAGTATCGGACTATTCAACCTCATCTTTCTATATGGGCTCTCTGTTATGTGGGCCAAGATTTGACATTTGGATAAAAGGCTTCTACTTCTAATGGGCCCATTTTTCTTACTTCTATGAGGCCCAAAAGACATTCTAAACCATGCGTGATGATTACTTCCTTTTTCACTTTTTACCCTTTTAATCTTTTAATGTTTTTAACTATCACCCCTTTAAATTATCATAATGTTTTATATTATTATTTGTTACTGTTAATTGTTCAATACTTTTCTACCATCATTTATCTTAATTTATTATTATTACTACTTCATTTTTTTGGTGATTATGAAAGCAATATTGGATTTGGCGGTGCAATTACTAAACACCAATTGATTTCATTATTTCAAGATTTTCTTTCACGCGTGATTTTTTGTTTTTGGTTTTTTGTATATAATTAAAATATTCTTTTTCAAATAATTGATTGACAAGAATATTGTCAATCAAATACCTCGTGTGTGTGAGCATGTGTGTTTGTTTGTGTGTGTAAGAGAAGCTTGTCAATCAAGGACGGAGCTAGTAGTTCAGATACGAATTCGATCAAACTCAGTAGAATTTGCTCAAATATTATATTTATGTTAATAAATTTATTAATATGTATAAATATTAAATTTTGAACTCACTTATTATTATTTAAAATTGTTATTATAAAATTCAAAACTCATAAAATTGAAATTCTAACTTCGCCTTTATTGTCCACGACTAAAAATTTAGAAAACAAGAAAACCATAAGTACAAAAAAATAGACCTTTAACCTAACATTTAAAAAGGTTCAATAGGGACCAAAGTTTGAATCCCATTGATTTCTTTTTATTCACCAATACCAAATGCTATTAATTGATTAGAACAATACCATAAATGGTTTCACTTAGATGGTTTTCAAAACAATTTAAACTTATGGATAAAGTTAAAAACAAATAGAAGCTTCAATTATGGCTAGGGGTGGCATAGTTTGGATCCAATGGAATTCTGTTTTTTTTTATTCAACTTTTATCCCTGTTAATTAATAAAGTAGGTTTGATATATCATTTGTAATATGGACATGTAAAAATAAATCATGAATAGAGTATTTATGCATATAATCAGGCGGAGTCAGATAGGATTAAGAGTTTCATCCGAACTTCATTCGACAGAAAGATTACACTATTTTATATAAAATTTTTTTTTTTTTTTTTATGTATATACAGTAATAGATATTGAATCTCCTTGATTCACATCATGTAATTTTATACAAATTATAGTAAT